>BOPN01008260.1:17500-20006 GCA_017312705.2 Penaeus japonicus | reverse complement strand
TATATATGTATATATATATATATATATATATATATATATATATATATATATTCATTTATTTATTTATTTATATATGGATGTTCAAATCAATATCAGCAAAATAAAGATTGTTTATTCTTGGTAACCACAGCTCTCTTCCAACAGTTTACAACTTCGCCTTCTCTCGCACCGTCCCCTAAAAAGAAAAGAAAAAAAATTCTGCCAACAGTTTACAACTCCCGTTTCCCTTTTTTAAAAATCCAAAAAGGAAACCAGCCAGGAGGTCGCATTGTCGCAAAAATTAGCCTTGCGGTCATCCCCATTAACCTCCTCATCCCCAGGGTGCCCTTCCTCGAGCGAAGGAATCCAAAAACCCAGGCATCTCTGCCCCGGGAAGAAGACTGTGCCCTTGGAGGCTGGACGGATGGGAGTTCCCAGACCTTAACTGCTACGAGGTTTTATTGCTTTTTTCCCGTTCATTGGTGTTATTATTCTTAACATCAATATTGTTACCTATTTGTATCGCTACTGCTATCACTATCTTTATAATTATTATCTTTATTTTCATTATTATTGTTATCATCATTATCATCGTTATTATCATTATTATTTTTATTGCTGTTGGTATTATTATCATTACTGTTTTTGCCATCATCATTATGATCATTATTACTTGTACTATGTTGTTATTGTCATTACAGTTATCTTTCTTATTATTACCATTATCATTGTTGTTGTTGTTCTTATTTTCATTATCAGCATCATATTTATCATAATTATCATTCTGATTATCATCCTCATTATTGTTATCATTATCTTTGTTGTTTGCAGAATTAGGAGAGTCATAGAAGAGAAAGCATAAAAACTGGAAAAAAGAGAAAAAATCCATAATAAAGGAAAACGTAAACTCTTTAAGAATTTATTTTAATTTTCATCCTTCTTAATGACTACAATGAGAGAGAGAGATAGAGAGAGAGAGGGGGGTGGAGGAAGAGGGAGAAATTTGAAGAGAGAGTGGAAGAGGAGAGAAGGAGGGAGGGGGATATGAAGGAAGAGGGAGAGAAGTAGAGAGGTGAAGAGAGAGAGAGGAAATAACAGAGCAGAAAATATTAAATGTTATGAAAATGTCAAAAGGTATGAAATATGTGCGCGTCTGTTGTACGTTCATACATGAAAAAAAGAAACATCTGCAGAGCACATGAATGTTTTTCCTCCTCTTCATAAATCAAAAGATGTGAATGAAGCTGCCACTTCGCCATGACAAACTGCATAGGAAAAAGGGAATAAAAAGCTAAGATAAAAGAGTAAAAATTGGCTTAAAAGGGCTTAAAAGCGGGAAGGGTTCGCCGTCATCTCGGCTTAATGCTATTCCATTCACTAAATGAAGAGAGAGGTAAAACGACGAATATAACACAAAAATAGATAATGATCGTGTGTGGGAAACGGTAAGATGGAGAAGAAGGGAGCCAATAGCCGGAGAAGGAAGGGGGGAGGGGAGAAGAACGGGGTGTTAAAGCAGAAGGAAAGGAAAACTTCAAAACAGAAAATAAAAAGATACACGTAAATAAGGGAAAGAAAACAAAATGCTAAACCGATTTTAAGAAAAGAATTCAAAAGTAAGCATTTTCCGAAAACCAAAAGCAAAATACAAATAGAGAGAGGGGGATAAGAAAAAAAAAGAAGGACAGACAAAACTGGGAGAGTAAGAGGGAAAAGGAACCGGAAAAGGAGGGAGAAAGCACGAAATATATACTCTCGTTCTTGGCATTTCCCTTATGTGTAATGTGCAGTTCGGCATTACCATGGGGGCTATTTCGCGCTACCGACGCTTGTTTATGTTATCAATTAGATTCAGAGGACTAGAAAAGATTAGAAGAAAATCTAGGAGCCCAAATCCGGCGTTATATATTTGAAATTCGTTAAACTCCACAATAGAAAGCAGCGAAAGGTAAAAAAAAAAAAACTGGAGAAAATTGCTAGTGGCAGAAAAGGAATAAACTTTTCTTGTTATCATTGATACTGTAATAGATATTAGGAAGAAGTGGTGTGGTGATAACAGTGTTAATGCTATAATGCTATTGTTGGGGTAAAAGGTAATACTTACTATACTAATATTATTATAAGTGTGATTATAAGCATTGCGAGTATTGTTAACATACTCTTATCATGCTTATTAGCACTTTTTTTATATATCAAATCATCCCATCTATAACTATCAGTACTATTATCACTGCTATCATTATTTTTCCTATAATCATGATGCTAATATACATTACAGTAAAAAAAAAAAAAAATAAGGATGATAACAATGATGGATATCATGATGATAGTAATGATAAAGATGATGATGATCTCGTTGTATTATCATTATTGTTATTATCACTATTTTTATTACTATTATTGTCATTATCATCTTTAATATCACTATTATTGTTATCATTATCATCATTACAGTGATCACTATTACCGTTACTGCTACCGGTAATACCATTAATTTCATCATTACTATTATTCTTAATTATTATTG
>BOPN01008260.1:0-5000 GCA_017312705.2 Penaeus japonicus | reverse complement strand
GTCTATAATATTTGGCCTAACCTTTGTTTCACCTTTATATATTGGAAATATAATACCCTCTTTCATTAAGCTGAAGATAATCCCCATGTCCAAATATTTTCTCCACAAAATTACCAATGGCTTTGCTATGGTTTCTTTTTCTTTTTTTCTTTTTTATCGCTGGAATTTCATCTGGTCCAGCTGCTGAGTTTGTTGAGATTTTACTCACTGATTCAAGAATATTTTTTTCATTGAATGTAAAGTCAGTGAGGCATTCATCTTCGTCAATAATGATACTAAAATGTTGTTGTGGGTCTGATATTAATTTTTCTATTCTTGGGACACTATAGACTTCTTTATATTCCAATTTGAGTAATTCAACCATTCAACCATTTATTCTCAAGAGGCCCAATTTTTGTTCTTCTCTTTAACTTGTTGTTTGCGTAGAAGAAAAAAAAAATGCCTTCTGTTTTATAGCTTCCAGTTTTTTTTTTCTTCGGCTGCTTTTTGGTTACTTATAGACAGTTTTTGATTTTTTAACTTATTCATTGTGATTTCAATTATGTTGTGGTCTGATTGAGCTGTATAAGCTGATATGTTGTGTACATCTTCCCCTATACTAATAAAAACAATTTTCTTCCCTTGTTGGAATTTTGATGTTTTGGTTATCGCAAAAAAATTCTTCCAAATCTGAAAGCATTCTCGCTTGTTGTTTTTCGTATTTAGTGGCATTTGCTCCTACTTTTATTTTCTTTCTTTCCCAGTCGATAAAGGGGAAATTAAAATCGCCAAGTGTCATAATAACTTCAATTTCCCTTGTATTCACAATGCAATTACTAATAATACCTAGTGATTCATTGAACGATGTTTCTATTGATCCAGGAGGTCTGTATTAAATAATGTATAGCTCATTTGTATCTCTTGCCAATATCCCTAGTATTTCTACTGTATCATTAGAGTATTCTATTGCAATATCTATTTTAGTTGCTAATTCTTTCCTGATATTAAGAGCTATTCTGCTTCTCCTATATCTATCTTTCATTATTTGCTAATTTCTTCATTTTTTATGCCTTCATTAAGATGAGTTTCTGTAAGAGCTATCATTGAATAATTATTACTCTTTGCCATGTCCTCTAGATATGTTGGTTTTGTTTGGTTACTTTTTAAATATAATCCCTGTATATTTAGCAATATATTTGGTTTTGTTTGGTTACTTTTTAAATATAATCCCTGTATATTTAGCAATATATTATCCCTGTATATTTAGCAAATAAATTGATTTTTCTTTGCGTGTCTACATTACCTATTGTTGTTAGATAGTTTATTTAGTTTCTCCCACTTCTGGGAAAGCTGAACCTTCCCCCGGTGTAATGGTGGGCGTTTCATCACCTGCCTTTGTTTGAATAGGTATGCTTCGCAGGACCGAATGTCCTTACATTTTTTCATAGCTCAAATCCGGTGGTATCCATGCTTCTTTATATTCATCAGTTTCCTTTAATTTCATATTATTTCCAATCAGTTTCCATTTTTGTTTTTCATTTTCTAATTTGACATTAATTGGCCTTGGTCTCAAAGCCTCATTTGAATATTTGCCTTTTCTAAAGGCACTCTCAACTTTGATAATTTCAATGGGCTTCAGTTTTCTTATGATATCATTAATCATTTTGTTTTCCTGATTTCAGGATCATTTTCTTCTTTTTCTTCTAGATTTTATATAAAAAGCCTATTTGCTCTGAATGTGTATTCATTTTTCTTCTTCTCTGACTTTTATTTTGTAGGTTGTTTTAGTTTTGGTTGCTTCTTTTTGTTGCCGAAAACCTTCCAGTCAGCCTCATCTTTTGTTTGTTTGTTTGTTTGTTCAGTGTTTGAAATATCATTGTCTGGAATATTTATGACCTGTTTATCTGATATTTGCCTTACTATTTCAGAAAACTGCCTTTATTCTTCTTCCTGATTTAGTTTACTTGGCTCACTTGTTAGATTCTCTTGTTCCTTCTTTGCCTTCACTTTTACATTTTTGATGTTTTTCTTTTTGCTCTTGTTTTAATTCATAGATTTCATATTTCAATATGTGTATCTTTAATTCAATTTAAGTCCTTTAATTCTTCATACATTTTCTGAATTATGTTTTCTAATGGGTATGTCCCCTCACAATTTTTGGGTGTGTTGATTTTTTGTTCACAGATATGGCTCATTTCCTCTTTTACCAGTTTGTCTGGCACGAGTGCACTACTTTCCTGTACATTTTCTGCCGTCGTGTTCCTATCTTTCTCAATTCTAATTAGTTCTTTAAAAAACTGGCTTCACACACACACACAAACGCATATATATATATATATATATATATATATATATATATATATATATATATATGTATATATATATATATATAAATGTCTATATATCAATGTCTATATGTATATATATATATATATATATTTATTTATTTATTTATATTCATGTTTATGTATATGTACGTATGTATATATGTATATGTATACATATATATATAGATATATATATAGATATATGTATATATGTATATATATAATGCATATATACATATATGTACACACACACACACACACACACACACACACACACACACACACACACACACATATATATATATAAATATATGTATATATATGTATATATGTATGTATAGATATATGTATATATATGTATATATGTATATATAAATATATGTATATATACGAATATGCATATATATGTATGTATGTATATATAAATGTATATATATGAATATGTATATATGTATATATATACATATATATATACATGTATATACATTATATATATGTATATATGTATATATATATATATGTATATATATAATATACATATATATATATATATAATATTGAGGTGTAAATATATGTACATATATATATATATATATATATATATATATATGTATATATGTATATATATATATATATATATATGTATATACATTATATATATGTATATATGTATATATATATGTATATACATTATATATATGTATATATATATTTATATGTATATATGTATATACATTATATATATGTATATATGTATATATATATTTATATGTATATATGTATATACATTATATATATGTATATATGTATATATATATGCATATATACATATATGTATATATATATATATATATATATATATATATATATATATATATATGTGTATATATATGCATATATATATATATATATATATTTATATATATATATAATATAATAATAATAATAATAATATAATAATAATAATAATAATAATAATAATATATATATATATATACATATATGTATATGTGTGTGTTTGTGTGTGTGTTTACATATGAGTGTGTATACACACGACACACACACACACACACACACACACACACACACATATATATATATAGTATTATTTATTGTGTGATATATGTGTGTGTGTGTGTGTGTGTATATATATGTATAAATATATATATATATATATAAATATATATATATATATATATATATATATATATATATATATATATACATATATATATATTTGTGTATATATATGTATATATATATATATATATATATACATATATATATATATATACATATTCATATAATATATATATATACATATATTCATATATATATATATATATATATATATATATATATATATATATATATATATATATATATATATATATATATATATATATATATATATATTGATATATATATATATATATATATATATATATATATATATATATATATATATATATATATATATATATATATATATATATATATATATATATATATATATATATATATATATATATATATATATATATATATATATATATATATATATATATATATATATATATATATACAAATTTTTACCTCCCTGACCGGGACTCGAACCCGCGCCGTAAGATTGACAGATACGGAGATGATACCGCTCGGCTACACGACCCGACAAAAGAGTTGTTCAACCAGACGCCTTATGAGATGTCATGGACATTACCTATGTGTTCTTAGCAGAACAGTGATAGCGAATTTTTACGAACAACTCCCACGGGCACTCGGCAGCCACGGAATCACAAATTCAAGTCCCAAATCAGGTTACCAAGGTTATATATGTGAGAAGATGGTAGAAAGCAGTAAAGCATTTTTAATAAATACAAATTTTTACCTCCCTTTTGTATATATTAAAAATGCGTTACTGCATTCTACCATCTTCTCATATATATATATATATATATATATATATATATATATATATATATATATATATATATATATATATATATATATATATATATATATATATATATATTTATATATGTATATACATATATATAAATATTTATATACATATATATATATATATATATACACAAATATATATGTATATATATGTATATATATATATATATATATATATATATATATATATATATATATATATATATATATATATGAAGATTAAGGTTTATTTGCTATTTCGTGTTTTATATAATTCCGAATACTTCAGGCAGGAATATGTTAAGTCCAATTTCCTTTTAGATATTTGATAAAGGCATTGTAAAAATAATAATAATAATAATAATAAAAATAATAATAAATAAAATAAAATAAGATTCTAAGAGGTAATGATAAACTACATGATTGTTCAATACATTATATGTATATGTTCGTCGTTAGCTTAGAAAATTAACCTAAAGTGCAGTTTTAAGAAACATCTATGACGATTAGTAGCCATTCGGTTCCTTGGTTAATTTCATTAGTGAAAACATAAGGTATGCAATCTTAACAAGAAAATTTCACACCATGAACCGCATAATCCGAGGTAAAATCAGAAAATGATGAAAAAGAAAATAAACTCAAAGCTAATTAGCACACACAAAAAACGTCTATTTGTATTCTAATCCTTAACAGTGTGTGTGTCTGTGTGTGTGTAAATATACTTATATATGTATATATATGTTTATATATATA
>BOPN01008259.1:32500-45000 GCA_017312705.2 Penaeus japonicus | reverse complement strand
CGCCTCTCCCTCACACACACACACACACACTTGCATAGTCACACTCACACTCTCTCTCTTTCTCTCTTCTCCCTTCTCTTTCTTTCCCTTTCCCTCTCTTTCTCCCTTTCCTTCTCTCCATCTCTTTCTCCCTCTCCTTCTCTCCCTCTCCCTCTCTCCTTTCCCCTCTCCCCTCTCTCCCTCTCTTTCTCCTTCTCTCCCTCTCCCTCCCCTCCCCTCTTCCCGCTCCTTCTCACTCACTCGCCTTTTTGTTTTGCACTCTGTACATCCCACTCCCCGTTCTGCTCTCAGTCCGGCGGACGTATGCGTACGTACACAACTAGCGAAAGGTCGAGTGATGGTAATACAAGTGAGAGGTATAAATAGGAAGGCGCTGGCGGTAACAGTACTGTGTGCTGTCCGGCAAGTACACCGATTTAGCCACTAACCGGACAGGTCCTGGTGATGGGGGGGGGAGGGGGTGTAGGAGTTTGAGTGGGGAGGGGTAAGGGGGAAGAGGGAAGGGGGGGGGGCGGGATTTCGGATTGTGTTCGGAAACCTTTTTGACTTCGTGGAGAGAGAGGGTTTGGGTAGTAGTGTGTTTGTGTGTGTTTATATATGTGTGTGTGTGTGTCTGTGTGTTTATGTTTATGTTTATGATGCGTGTCCTTTGGAAGTCCATGTTTCTGTTCGCAAAAATAAGTACATAGGAAAAATCTTCGGGGTCGATCCCGATCCCGATCCCGCTTGGAGATACTTGGCGAGGCCTTGCGTTCCAACAGCCATTCTTCTCTCTCTCTCTCTCTCTTTCTCTCTCATTCTAAGAACGTTTGTTAAGTCTTGTAGTGTCCCCTGTTCGTAGGCCGTGTGTGTATGTGTGTGTGTGTGTGTGCGTGTACGCGTAATGAACGCAGTCCAAAAAGTTCCTTCGTCGTGTGGGCGTGTGCGTGTGCGTGTGTGTCTACGAGTACTTTCTTTTATCTTTTTTTCTTTTCTTTTTTCATTGGAGTTGTGGGAGCCTTTCGTTTCCCACAGGCTGCCCCCGGAGTCAGTGTGACAGCCTCTTGCACCGTGTCCACACCCGCGCTCACGACACGGCGACAGGAAACACGGTCGCATACCTTGTTCTCTCCCCTGTCCTGGCGTCGCGACGGGTGCTGGATGGATACTAGCGTTTCCATCTCTTAGTGTCCTACCGCGTGGAGGAGCCCCCCGTTTCAGCTATCCTTTGGTATTTGAATGGAGAAGATATGCTGATGCGTGACTTGTTTATCTCGTGGAATCAATGCTCATTCAGTTCATCCGTCTACGTATGAGGGGGGCATGTCCTCATAAGTGGCCTGTGAGGAGATTCTCCCAGTGCTCGAGTAACGGGGTTGAGGGTTTCATATCAGGCGTTCCCCTCAAACAATAACTTAAGGGAAACAAGGGATTTTGTTTTGTAACCAAATGTTCAAAGAAAAAAATATTCTAAGTGGACGGAATATCAACAATAAAGAATGTTAGTGAAAAAAGACAGTCAGTGACAGTGCTTGGCAATCCCATTTTGATTAATCTGTTCATGTGATAAGAAATGGGTGTGTGAGTTCACAGTTCTTCCGAATGTTATTAAGAACGGTTATTCTTTTACCAGATTAAACACAGTGGTCGGAAAATGGAATTTATAATCCGAGGACCAATTAGACGAATCATCAAAGTGCAGTTGATGTGCAAATAATTGGAACAGGAACAGTCCGCTGTACCGACATAAACGCTGAATACATTCGGCTTCTAGGCCTATCACCAGCTACAGTCAGTTCATTCCATCAGCTTCCTCACAGTTTTTAGGCCTTTTAACATCCATCAAACAGCTTGTAGAAGTTTTACTTCAGCCATCAATAGGGACTGACACTACCTGTCAGAGTCAGCAGCATCATAAGCTTGATGTCAGCAGTATGTTCAGCTCATGAGCCTTTAATAGTGAGCTTGTAGCAGTAGCAGCAGTAGTCAGCAGTAGTCGGCTTGTTGGCTTCAAGCATTAGGTCGCCATGGCTACTCTGATAGGCATCATGCAGGCAGTCATGCTTGTTACGTGTTATTTGACCGTAAGATCCGCTTCTGCCTCTATTTTTATTCTATTTTGATGTAGCCTTTTTCATGTGTGTCTTAGGGGGAAGGGGGTTGCATTCGTACCGACAAGAAATTTCAAAATAAATACTACACCATTCGCTAGATCAGTGAATTTTAAGAACATTTTTTAAAAATAATTTCCGTTGCAAATCAGCCGTTATCGGAATTCTAACGGATGTTACGGAAGAAACGGGGCCATTTGCTAGGGTTCGTTTGTACGCTTTGGCTGCTTCAATTCTTTCTTGGCTTTATCTTATAACCAAAAGTTGATTCTGTAGGAGCTTTGAACTAACCTAACCTAACCATACACTAGACAACGCCAAGAATGAATGGAATCAGACGATAGCGATGGATATAGTCTCTCGTGTGCGCAATACGAGGCCAAGAATGAACGGAATCAGACCATTTCTTCCGGAGCGAAAATCCGTTAGAACTGTTTAACGGTTATCTTGCGAAGGGAAAATTTTTGAAAAAGGTCACGTGGCTTATCGAATGGTGCGGTTTATTTTTCGAAATTGTGTGTCGGTTTCTAAAGTCAGCATGTATTGTAGGGTGTAGGGGTGTAGGAGTAGGTTTTTTTTGACTTCTCCTTATCCGTTTTTTTATACTTTATTTATTTATTTATTGTTTATCATTTACGCCCGTTTCCCTTAGTTCAAGGATCGTGGTTACATAACTGATTTGCTCTCTCTCTTTATTTCTTTCCTATTCTCTCTCTCACCATCTGTCTCTTTCTCATTTCTCCATCCTTTACATACTCCTCACCTCCCAACATCTTCCCTCCTTTCCTTCACGCTCCTTTATTCCATCCTTTCTTTTCGCCCTTTCCTCTCCATCTGTCCCTTTATATCATATCCATCTTGTTCTCCGTCCTATGCATTCTCTTTCCTTGCCTTCTTTTCTACGTCTTCCTTTTTCGATCCCCCCCCCCTCTCTCTCTCTCTCTCTCTCTCTCTCTCTCTCTCTCTCTCTCTCTCTCTCTCTCTCTCTCTCTCTCTCTTCCTCCCTCCCTCCCTTACTCATCCCCTCCCTCTCTCCCTTCCCCTTCCTCCCTCCTTTCCCCTTCCTCGCTCCCTTCCCTCCCTTCCCCCTTCCCTCCCTCTCTCCTTTCCCCCTTCCCCCCTCCCTCCCTTCCCTCCCTCTCTCCCTTCCCCCTTCCCTCCCTCTCTCCCTTCCCCCTTCCCTCCTCCCTCCCTTCCCCCTTCCCTCCCTCTCTCCCTTCCCCCTTCCCTCCTCCCTCTCTGCCGTTCCCTTCCTCCCTAACCTCACTTTCCCCATCTCCCCAAACAACCTCTTTGAGCGCAAGTGTGACCCCCACTCACTCAACGCAGCTGTAGCGCGTGTGGCAAATGCAGATTGGTCATTAATTGATAAGCTGTCGTCTGCCAAATGACCTCAACGAGTCAGATAGCGTTAGGAGCGACTCGTAAATACTTAAATCAACTCATGTGGTGGGGTTGTTAGAAGTTGTTGGATTTTTTTTTCCGTCGGCATTTATCACCCTCAGTTATGTTGTTTTGTGTGTGTGATCTAGATGTTATAGTGGTCTAGATTGTTGTTATTTGGTTGATATTGTGTTCTAGTTGCACTTTTTTCTGTTTTGGTGTGTATATATATTTTTTTTTCCCTTCCTTTCTTTTGCATTCGCTGCGTTTTTTATTAATTGTTACGTTTTTGGTGTTTCTCTTTTTTATGTTATCTGTCTTATCTTTTACTAGGTTTTGTGTATTTTTATTGGTGTTTCATGTTACTAATAGAATTACACATGGCCAAAATGGAGAGAGTAAGGAGTATGTGTGTGTGTGATCGTGTGCGTTTTCATTGATGTATGTGTGTCTTCTTGTATGTTTGTGCATTTATGTTCTGTGTGCACTTTCGTGTATACATGTATACATATTACGTATGTATGCACGTGCATACTTGTGTTTATAACGCCCGTATGCACTTGCATCCCACCTCCCCTTTCCCACGCATTCTCAGAAATAACCATTGCATATACCTTCCCCACTTCTCAAAAAATGACCTTCGCATATGAATCCCCCCTCCCCCCATCATCAAATCCCCCTCTCCCCCTAACCCCATTACCCAATCCCCCTTCCCCCTATCCCTACCCTAATCCCCCTTCCCCCTATCCCCCCCCCATCACCCAATCCCCTTCTCCCTACCCTAATCCCCCTTCCCCCATCACCCAATCCCCCTCTCCCTACCCTAATCCCCCATCACCCATCACCCCCTACCCCCATCACCCAATCCCCCTTCCCCACCATCACCCAATCCCCCTCTCCCCCTCCCCCCATCACCCAATCCCCCTCTCCCCCTCCCCCCATCACCCAATCCCCCTCTCCCTACCCTAATCCCCCTTCCCCCTTCCCCCATCACCCAATCCCCCTCTCCCCCTACCCCCATCACCCAATCCCCCTCTCCCTACCCCCATCACCCAATCCCCCTTCCCCACCATCACCCAATCCCCCTCTCCCCCTACCCCCATCACCCAATCCCCCTTCCCCACCATCACCCAATCCCCCTCTCCCCCTACCCCCATCACCCAATCCCCCTTCCCCACCATCACCCAATCCCCCTCTCCCCCTACCCCCATCACCCAATCCCCCTCTCCCCCTACCCCCATCACCCAATCCCCACCCCCATCACCCAATCCCCCTCTCCCCCCACCCCCATCACCCAATCCCCCTACCCCCATCACCCAATCCCTCTCTCCACCCCCATCACCCAATCCCTCCCCCCACCCCCATCACCCAATCCCCCTTCCCCACCATCACCCAATCCCCCTCTCCCCCCTACCCCATCACCCAATCCCCTCTCCCCCACCCCCATCACCCAATCCCTCCCCCTACCCCATCACCCAATCCCCTCTCCCTACCCCATCATCTAATCCCCCTCCCCCACCTATCACCCAATCCCCTCTCCCCCCACCCCATCACTCAATCCCCCTCTCTCCCCCCACCCCCATCACCCAATCTCTCCCCTACCCCCATCACCTAATCCCTCTCCCTACCCCATCACCCAATCCCCCCTTCCTCCCCTACCCCCATCACCTCAATCCCCTCTCCCCCTACCCCCATCACCCAATCCCCTCTCCCTACCCCCATCACCCAACCCTCCTCCCCCTACCCCCATCACCCAATCCCCCTTCCCCACCATCACCCAATCCCCCTCTCCCCCTACCCCCATCACCCAATCCCCCTCTCCCCCTACCCCCATCACTCCAACTCTCCCCCTACCCCCATCACCCAATCCCCCTTCCCCACCATCACCCAATCCCCCTCTCCCCCTACCCCCATCACCCAATCCCCTCTCCCCTACCCCCCATCACCCAATCCCCCTCTCCCCCTACCCCCATCACCCAATCCCCTCTCCCTACCCCCATCACCCAATCCCCCTACCCCCATCACCCAATCCCCTACCCCCATCACCCAATCCCCCTCTCCCCTACCCCTGCTCACCAATCCCCTACCCCCATCACCCAATCCCCATCCCATCACCCAATCCCCCTTCCCCACCATCACCCAATCCCCCTCTCCCCCTACCCCCATCACCCAATCCCCCTTCCCCACCATCACCCAATCCCCCTCCTTACCCCCACCACCCAATCCCCCTCTCCCCCACCCCCATCACCCAATCCCCTACCCCCATCACCCAATCCCTCCCCTACCCCCATCACCCAATCCCCCTCTCCCCCTACCCCCATCACCCAATCCCCTCTCCCCCACCCCCATCACCCAATCCCCCTACCCCCATCACCCAATCCCCTCTCCCCTACCCCCATCACCCAATCCCCCTCTCCCCCTACCCCCATCACCCGAATCCTCTCCCCCACCCCCATCACCCAATCCCCCCTCTCCCCCCACCCCCCATCACCCGTCCCCTCTTTCCCCACCATCACCCAATCCCCTTCTCTCCCTCTCCCCCTACCCCCATCACCCAATCCCCCTTCCCCACCATCACCCAATCCCCCTCTCCCCCTACCCCCATCACCCAATCCTCTTCCCCACCATCACCTAATCCCTCTCCCTACCCCCATCACCTAATCCCCCTCTCCCCCACCCCCATCACCCAATCCCCCTACCCCATCACCCAATCCCCTCTCCCCCACCCCCATCACCCAATCCCCCTCTCCCCCCACCCCCATCACCCAATCCCCTCTCCCCTACCCCCATCACCCAATCCCCCTCTCTCCCCTACCCCCATCACCCAACCCCTCTCCCCCACCCCCATCACCCAATCCCCCTCCCCCACCCCCATCACCCAATCCCCTTCCCCCACCATCACCCAATCCCCCTCTCCCCTACCCCCATCACCCAATCCCCTCTCCCCCACCCCCATCACCCAATCCCCTTCCCCACCATCACCCAACTCCCCTCTCCCCCTACCCCCATCACCCAATCCCCCTCTCCCCCTACCCCCATCACCCAATCCCCCTCTCCCCCCACCCCCATCACCCCTCCCCCTCTCCCCCTACCCCCATCACCCAATCCCCCTCTCCCCCTACCCCCATCACCCAATCCCCCTCTCCCCCTACCCCCATCACCCAATCCCCCTCTCCCCCCACCCCCATCACCCAATCCCCCTTCCCCACCATCACCCAATCCCCCTCTCCCCCTACCCCCATCACCCAATCCCCCTCTCCCCTCCCCATCACCCAATCCCCTTCCCCCACCATCACCCAATCCCCCTCTCCCCCTACCCCCATCACCCAATCCCCCTCTCCCCCTACCCCCATCACCCAATCCCCCTCTCCCCCTACCCCCATCACCCAATCCCCTCTCTCCCCTACCCCCATCACCCAATCCCCCCCTCTCCCCCACCCCCATCACCCAATCCCCCCTACCCCCATCACCCAATCCCCCTCTCCCCCTACCCCCATCACCCAATCCCCTCTCCCCCCCCACCCCCATCACCCAATCCCCCTACCCCCATCACCCAACTCCCTCTCCCCTACCCCCATCACCCAATCCCTCTCCCCTACCCCATCACCTAATCCCCTCTCCCCCCACCCCCATCACCCAATCCCCCTCTCCCCCCACCCCCATCACCCAATCCCCCTTCCCCACCATCACCCACCCCCTTTCCCCCTACCCCCATCACTCCAATCCCCCTCTCATAAGAACAACAACAACAACAATAATAGTAGTAGTAACAGCAATGTTTATAGAAATGATACTAATAATTATTATATTATCAATATAATAATGATACAAATAAACATTAAGATCATTGTTATATATCATGTTACGTGCAACATTCAACACTGAACATGTAATCGGAAAAAATACAGAGATATGGAGAGACATGTAAGGAGTAAGAGAGAAAGAGAGAGAGAGAGAGAGAGAGAGAGAGAGAGAGAGAGAGAGAGAGAGACAGAGAGACAGAGAGAGAAAGAGAGAGAGAGAGAGAAAGAAAGAGAGAGAGAGAGAGAGAGAGAGAGAGAGAGAGAGAGAGAGAGAGAGAGAGAGAGAGTGAAAGGGGGGGGGGGGTAGGATATACATAACCCTATAAATACCACCTCCAATATAAATTAACCAAGCTTATAATCAGCAGTTGAATGATGCATAATCATTCATTAGCACATTCAACCCCTAATGGAGACAATTACATCAAAAACAAAGCGATAAATCCAAAGCATTTTTTTAGTCTTGTTTCTAATTACTTTTAATTACCTCCTTTTTCAATTCCAATGAGGGTGAAACACACGTCAAGAAGCTGTCTAATTACCTCGTTATTTGTTTTTAGTAACTTTTTAATTAGTTTCATTATCTATTTTACTTTTTGATGTGTGGGGCTTGGAGGGGGGGGGGGGTTGTAATTAGGATCGAAGATTCTGACTTTTTTTTTATTTTTTTTTTATCTATTTATTTTATTTTATTTTATTTTATTTTATTTTTTATTTTTATTTTTTGTATTTTGTTTTCTCTTGGTGTTATTGTTGTAATGCGAATAATTGTTTTTGACCTTTGATTATCTGAATATAAAGTTGTTGTTTATTTTATTGTAAGGAACCAATACCAAGCTTCATTTATTTGTGTCAATTTTGTGCCTAAGTAAGGAAAGAGAAAAAAAGTATCCCCTATGATTATGGCTAAGGTTTTCTAGAAGTACTTTTACCATGTGCTATTAGTCTAATTAGAGGTTAATTATCACATTTGTTAATTGTACGAAGTTAGGCACGTTACACAAAATTATTAACGATAGAATTTCCTTTTATGGGAGGTTTCGTGTTTTTTTGTTTTTTTTTTCATGATTAAGACTTTTTATTTATATGCATTTTTCATGTGTACTCTTTTATTGTATGCATTCTTTATAAAAAAAAAAAATATGTGTATATATATATTTTTTTTTTACAGATTTATATGTAATTTATATGTATCTTTTATATGTATATGTAATTCATACTGAGGCTGATGCAACAGGGTGTGTTAAATGTCATAGAATATGTCATTAAAAAAAAAAAAATAAAAAAAACTACAGTCTTCAGTTCTTTAAGTTGTGGTTAATTAATTGTACAAATCCGGTGCTAGTTCTCCGTTTCATTTAATAGCTCCACTTGATAGCGGTATTGTGTAGTTAGCTTGATCTTTGTAGAATATTATAAAATACTCCAGCTCATTTTTTTCCGTTGAAATAGATATGATTATTCCTGGTATTGAATAACTTACAGTGAATACATATTTAAGATAAACACGACGTCAAAACTTCTTGTGGATGTTCAGAAGCAAAGTTAGTAAAACCTTCAAGAGACTTTAAATAAATAAATATTTACATTTTTTTGTTTTGTTAATTTACATCGTTAATTCCAACCACTTCCTTTTCTCCAACAGAATGGCTTGAGATTTCGTCAACAACTGCGGCCTAGATAGACTACGTTACTTCTTCATGTTAAGCCAAGGCACCACACCAGAAACAAATCAACTAGATTTAAGGATAGGTAGCGCATATTGTGCCATAGAATGAGAATGAGAGAGAGATAGAGAGAGAAAGAGAGATAAAAATATCCATTTGATGAACAGAACACCTATGCTTTGTTTTTGTTTTTTTGTTTTTTTTTTCTTCTTCTTCGCGGTCAAGGCATACTTTGTACAGGTTTTCCAAGTGATAGGTTGCCAGTGTGGCATTTTAATTAAACACTCAGGCTTGTTTGTCTGTTCGTCTTCTATGTCTGACAGAAGAGATGTTGGGACTATTTTAATTACATTCTAATTTTATTCATAATTTTCATCCAGTTATTATTGTTGAAGAGTGTAGTTTCATTTCGTCTTAATAAAAGTTGCCTAATTTGTTTTCCTTTTGATTTTATCCTGATTGTCCTTATACATTGAGTTTCTTTGTTCCTGATATTTATTTTTGTCACGAGAATACGCTTTGATTTATATTCAGGTATGTAGTGTTTTTTTTGTGGTGAAGGGATATTCAACACCATTTTATGTGATAGTTTTCTTTGTATAAATACTTCCTATATCATCGAATAGCAAAAATAAATACTAGAGGTAACCTAACCCTGCTTTCTGAAAGATGTTTTACTGAAATGATACTTTGACCCATGAGGGTACGGTTAGATTTGCGAACGTTTCACTACGTTTATATGCTCTTTTTTTCATTATTTCCACATGCTCTGGCTAAGGTTTTAATACTGTTACTTTCATATTAATGCACGTTTATATTGTGTAGCTCATACTCTATCCCCGTCATCAAAAAATCATTACAATTTAGATTTATATATTTGAACGAAAGAGCAATGATGAATAATTTTATGCCAATGTTCACATACCGTTTCTGACAATATATTTTTAAAAAAATACTCTTCAATAATTTGTAATTTCAAGGCTGTTTCTCTAATAAGGTTTTACTTTGGAGTCGACACTCATTTTATCAAGTAATTACTCCTTCCTGCCTTTTTATCACTATCTTTATTCAAACGATTCGATTCAGCCAACGTAAGGCATTACTATGAAATCCCAGAGTTTGTTTCTAGGTTTCCTATGAACGATCTAGAGTCGGGAAGCGTCTGACTGCATCCGAATTGGTTTGCCGGATCATAAAAACATTTGAAAATATATCAAAGCTTTCTTATTGAGAAATTAGTGCAAAATATTTTCGAAAGTGTAGAAAATGAACTTATTGATTTGTTCACCGAATTGAAAGGGAGAGCTCTGGAAGGTTTTTTTTTTGTACAATGGTATTGATTATCTGAAGTAATTTCCGCGTTTAGGATTGTTATTCACAGAAGTCTATCTAGACAGCGAAAATTTGCCCGTCTGACGTCACATCAAGCAAGTTTGCAATATCCCTACCACTGTCATCTTGCAAAGAATCTCATCTCCAGAGGAAAATAAAATGCCATCATAAGGGTGTTACTTTATTCCATTATAAACAATCATCCACAAGTCATCACAACTGAAGAAATCTTTAGATCTCTCTCAAACAATAAAAACCTAAAGTGCATAAATTCACTTGAAAATGTAACATCAAAATACTCTAAACTGAAAAGTTTTATCTGTATAACGTATATATCCGTAGACCTACATAAATCAGCACTTATTAAACTTCATATGTGGGTTCACACATTTGGAGAGCATCATGCATCTCCCGGATGTCCATCTCCTTATCCACCTGGGCTTACACATCACTAAAATTTTTGTACTCCATACAATCAGAGGGGAGAGGGTCGTCGAACAACCCTTCAGTCAGTCAGTCACCAATGCACGAAAGGTTCTGCTTCACTGTTTGTCCCAGTCACTTGGTGCTTCGATATGTTCTCCCATGATCAAGTGCAATAATTAATCGATACGCGTCGGTAAACCCAGATTTTCTATATCACTTTTTTGTCTGCATCTTTTAATTTTAAAAAACTCGGACACACTTCAATGATTCAAAATCACCGGTTCACTTCAAGCCACTCGAGCCTTGATTTCATCAGTGCTGTGTTATCTCTGCATCGTGATCCGCTAGAGGGATAAAACATTCTACTGTCAATTTCTGATTTAGAGTACCCGCAGGTACGGTTTTGGAGTACCCGCAGGTACAGTTCTTTGTTTTTATCTGGTCGTCGAAGGATGGAAACATTTCTCATTTCCCTTTAGGTTTGGGGCCTGTTGAGGCATTTTGAAAAGCTGTGCAGCTTCGCGAACGGCATTCCATGAGGAAGCTATAGGACAAACGCTGGTCAGTACTGGTGATCATCGTAGTTCCCGCTGGTACCCTGACGAGTCATCGGTGAATCTCACAGCGCAGGAGCTCTCTCTCGTCACCCATAACGCTTTCAACACTTCCCTTACCACCCAATGCTCTTCTGATATGTAAATAAAATAAAAATAAGCTTCACCTACTCTAAAGCTAATCTATTGACTATTCAAGGCAAAATGAACGAAATTAAATACTTACCATTTGGTACAAAGCAATGATGTGAATGCATTGCAAACACAGACAAAGAAAATTAGAGAAGTCGGGTCTTAAAAAAAATTCAGAATACCTTCTGGACATTCTTCTACTTATTCTTGACTCTCACTTCAGAATCTCTCAATCAAACCTTGGACAGCATAAATAAACCTAATCCTAATACCAGAAGAGCACTGCGTGGTGAAAACCTGCAGAAAAGGGGGGATGAGGTGGTGGGGGGGGGAGGGAAGTGATGAAAGTTGGAAGGATGCAAGAAGGATATGAGAGGAGTGAAGGGAGGAGGGGGAGGCAGCACACATGCGTAACAATAACCTTGTGGATGGCAGAGGACTGGTGCGTCGGAGCTGGCGTGCTGAAGCCTCTTTTGGTTTGAGTACAGTACTGCTTCTAGGAGGCTGTGAGCCGGTGGGGCCCAACAATCAGCTGGTAGTAGTAGCTTGTCCTCCTCCTCCTCTTCCTGTTGCATATGGGTTCGTTTACATGTTTGCAAGCCCTCTCTTTCTCTCTCTCTCTCTCTCTTTCTTTCATGTTTCCTTCGCATGGTTGTGAGCTCCCCTCATCAAAATGCCTTCATGGAATCAAGTGCGGGATCGTGAGCGGCTGCGGCTCCTTCTGCGAGATCGGCGCGATTCCCTGCTGGCGGACCGCCGGGAACGCTGCGGTGATCTAGCGGCCGAGGAAGGGGGCGAAAAGTGGGGAAAAGGAACGTTAGTTTAAATTGTGGTAAAATTAACTAACTAACAAGACTGCCTGTCTATGCATTTCATCTCTCTCGCGAAGTCGGAGTGTGCAAATCATTTTTATATGCCCACAAGTTTTCAAAATTATGAATGGCTATAAGAGCCAGCGGAGGTGCGTTCAAAATTCTTATGTGACCGTTTGAGAATAAGTCATCATAAGTGAAGATTATATATGTTAATGATGACTGACCAAGCACACTAAGCACTCTTGTGATGATGAAATCACAATAGGCGAGTCTGACTCGAAACATCATGCTTTACCGT
>BOPN01008259.1:27500-30000 GCA_017312705.2 Penaeus japonicus | reverse complement strand
TCTTCATCTCATCCTAATCAAGGGGGGAAAATAAAAGCTTTCATTCATACTGCTAATGCTGAAATCATGTCACTTCTTTGTATCATAACAGTGAAGAAATGCGACCTGTATCAGAATCACTATTAGTACTTTTCCATATATGTGGAACATGTCAATCAAAATAACTGATTGACTGAATAAATAGGCATGAGAAGGATTTTTCTTTTCCTTTTTTAAACAAATGAATACAACTGAAGGAAAAAGGAAATAAACTGATCAAATAGAATTAATGTCAAACAGATAAAGAATGAAAAGTAAACTTAATGCGGGGGATGGGGGGATCCAATTGAACTAATTTCAATTGGTTCAAATAGTTAATGAAAGAAAGGAAAAGGAAAAAGAATGAAAGTGAGAAAGAAAAAAACAATGTCCCTTACCTCGGTGGCGAAATCAACAAACAGATTCTTTGGGTTCGACATTGGCCATTTAACACCGTGCAGAGCGACACGGGTTTCTTGAGCTTGGTCCTCGTTCTCGTACTGCAATAAATAAGTTTTTTATATTTTTTATTTGTTGATTGTCTCAATATATAGCTCGAAGACATACTTGTAAATGTATGAAATAACCTGTCAAATTATAGATATTCTTTTGACAATATATGGTAATTCATTGGGAAAAACAAATGAAGGAAATGCACTACTTACCATTGCCAAGCACTTTGACTTGATGTTGTCAATCCAAAAGCCATTCTCCACTAATCGACCAGTTCTCTGTAGCAACTCGCGCAGCTGGTTGATGGTGAATGGTCTGACTAAGTGCTGAATGAAAACTACTCTGGAAGGCGGGTTGCGTGCAGCGGGAATGGCTGGCTTGCTTACAGGAGGTCCTTCGTACATCCTGATCTTCCGCACGGCTTCTGAAAATCAAACAGAAAAGAGCCGTGTAGTTGAAAATTTCATAGTCAATTGCATGTTGGTAAGGTGTATAGGGTAACACAGGTTTTTTTTTATGCCAAAAGTAAATAAAATAACCTGATTCTCTGACTGACACCTGGCAATGTTTTTTTTTTTTAACCTGGAGCCATTACAGTTTTATATAAAATTAAGGATGCTAAAAACTGAGAAAAAATATACACAATGAAATGCAACAGGCCTTGGGGGGAAAACAACAAAAGCTAAGTGTTGATAAGAAAATATATAAATATATATTATATATATATATATATATATATATATATATATATATATATATATATATATATATATATATATATATATATAATAAAAAAAAAAAAGCCAAGTCAATTATTGCATACAAGTGTTACTAAAACTGCACAACTCATAGAATGCACTGTGATACACTTACTCTCCTCAGGCGATTTGGATCTCTTCCTCTGTTTGACAGCTACCGGGGACACTTCCCGCACCTCACGCCTAGGTCTGGCCTCCTCGCCCTCCTCTGCTATCTCTTCCTTGGCCTCCTGAGCCAGGCTGGGGGGTGGTTCTGGACCCTCAGCATCGCTTGCCTCTCCAGACTCGGGTTCAGAGTCTTCGCCCATGTGGAGTTCCGAGGGTAGGAGGGGCTTCACATCCGGGATAATGGTCTATGGATTGAAACAAGATTGGATGTTGATGCAAGAGTTTATTCTAATTGTTTGGATGTTTGCTTGCATTTCAAATCCACTTCAAGGGGATTTAAGCTATTTCGGATGAAATTTCAGATATTATCTTGGAATGAACAACTACAGGGAATGACAAACAAGGCAGGCCAGCTGAAGAAACAAAAATTGAATGATGAAAGAAAAAGCTCTTGGACTTTCTCTCCGACTTTTATGGTAATAACAAAAATGGAAAGTCACTAACCTTAAGGGAAGCTGAGGATATGTCCACTGACATTTTCCTAGCAGATGAATTTCCCCACTTCCTCTTCTTTGGCTTGTCTGCATCTTTCTCGGCTTCCTCATCCTTCGACTTGCCTCGAGATAAACTTACTGTTGAGCAAAAACGTGACTTTTTAGGACAGAATAATAAGCCAATACACATTTCAGATCTCAACATTTCATGAGCAATTACATAATGAAGTAAATAAGTCCAAATCGATGGCTAAATCTCCACAAGATGTTTGAATTTCAAAAATGTAAATAAAATACACACAAGATCTGAGACACCTAGATCACATCAAACAGTCAATTAAATTATCCTCTGCAACACCTACCTTTCCTCACTGACTTGAAAGAGGAGTAATCTATTGTAGGCTTAGTTTCCTTGTTCTCCTTCTCTTCCTCCTCTTGCTGTTGCCTGTCTGAGTTCTGGCTGTCCTTTCTACTGTCTGACCAGGACCTACTGTCCTTTTTGGATTCATGAGAGCTTCCATCTTGCTTGTGAGTCTTGGCTTTGGGAGATCTGGAGGCAGAGAGTTATGTTAGTGTCAGGCATAATGACAGATCTCTACAATGAAATATAAATAAATCAATCAATAAGCAAATAAATAAACACACAGAGTGAGAATATTTAAGAGCCTA
>BOPN01008259.1:10000-22500 GCA_017312705.2 Penaeus japonicus | reverse complement strand
CAGGTTTGTCCTCTTGCTGTGATTCACTCTTCTTAGATAATGATGCACTCTTTTGGAGAGTAATATCCTCACAGATTTTACTAGGTTCTTCTTCTGATGGTTTTAATAGCTTTCTGTCACCTTCTTTTTCCAATTTGTCTTCTGTCTCTGAAGCTTGGTCTTTCTCCTCTTCTTGTTTAAGACAACTGGCTTGACTGCTGCCAAGTTCAATTTCTGAACTGTTATCAGTAACTAACTTTGGAGGTTGCTGTACTCTCTGATCAGAGGATATTTCCTCTCTTACACTTGGTTCTTCCTTGCCGATATCTTGGCTTGGTGCTCCTAAAACTGAACTATCTTCTTTTGCACTAGTTACTTCCTTAGAAAGTTTTGATTCTAATGCTTTAGACGCCTTGGTAGTTCCAGGAAAATCCTCCTTAGCAATTCCTAGACATGGAACATCAGATACAGTTTCTTGTTTGTCAACTGACTTGGAAGTATGTGAATCTAGAGTTAAAATCTTCTGCTTGCCTTGTACACCTGTAGACTCAACTAATGTGTTTTCAAGGACTTTTTCTTCCTCATTAACACAAAACAAACCTTCTCCCTGGCTAGAAGATAGGACTCTCTGGCAATTTGGTACCTTTGATTCTATGTAAGGATCTTTGAGGTTATTCAAAGTTTTCAGGTCTTGCAATGGTTGGCCTACTTTGATGGAGAGCTCTTTGTGACACTCTTCTGAGTCTTCTTTTGATTCCTTTTCTTTATGATTATCTACAACCACAACCGTTGATCCTTCCTCTCGTGCTGTGATTACTTTCTTATCTGAAGGAACAGATTTGTGGCTACTTGATACTTTGTCTTGTGGATCAGACTTTTCAGAATTACCTGCAACCTCTGGATCTAAAAAAGACTTGGTCTCATTTACTGCATCTTTAGAGGGCTGGCTTGGAATGCTCGGGACACTTGTACTTTCAGAAGCAGTTTGACTTTTTCTTTCCTCAAGTGCAAGTTCCTGGGCACTGGTCTTTGAAAGGTATGTCTCTGCTTCTGGGAGTTTCTGTGGCTCCCCTGGTTCCTTTGATTCTTTCGCAATTTCTGCCTTCAAGTCCAAATCACTACTGGATGCGTCTGCTTCAGGTGAACTACTTTTAGAATCTGGAAGCAGACAGATTGTGGGACTCTTGCTTTGTTGTTTATTGGTCTCGCTACTTGCAACTTTACTTGCGAGTCCAGATTCACTTTCAGTGTTCTCAGATGTGCTTTCTGGAACTATCTCTTTCTCACTACCAGGAATTTCTGGCACAACAGCTGGTTCTTTCTCACTGGTGGAAGCTTTTGGTAGAACAGCTGATTTCTTCTCGCAAGTGGAAGTTTTGGATATTACAGCTGGTTCTTTCTCACTAGCAGAAGCTTTCAATATTTCAGCTGGTTCTTTCACACTAGTGGAATCTTTTGATATTTCAGCAGGTTTTTTCTCTGTAGTGGAATCTTTTGATATTAAAGGCAGTTCTTTTTCTCTAGCAGAAGCTTTTGATATTACAGTCGATTCTTTCTCACAAGCCGAAGCTTTCAATATCAGAACTGGTTCTTTCTCAGTAGTGAAAGCTTTTGATAGTATAACTGGTGCTGTTTCACAAGCAGAAACTTTTGATATTACAGCTGGTTCTTCCTCACTAGCTGAGGCTTTAGGTATTACAGCTGGTTCTTGCTCACTAGCTGAGGCTTTAGGTATTACAGCTGGTTCTTGCTCACTAGCTAAGGCTTTAGGTATTACAGCTGGTTCTTGTTCACTAGTTGGAGTTTCTGTAGTTACAGCCAATTTCTTCTCACTACTCAGAGGTTCAGTTACAGTTTGTTCTTCTTTGTTACTAAAAACTTTAAATGTGTCAGCTGGTTCTTTTTTAGTACTGAATGCTTTAAAGGTTGTAGTTGGTTCAGATGTCTCAGTTTGTTCTTTGTTACTGGTTTCAGTTGGTTCTTTCTCAGTAATAAGAACTGTAGGTGTGTGTACGGTTTTTATTTCTTTAGTGAGAACTGCAGTTGTCACAGATGGTTCTATCTCACTGCTGAGAATCTTAGAGGTATCAGATGGTTCTTTCACCCTATTAGGAACTTCCGATGTGATTCCTGGTCTTTTTTCACCACTGGAAATGCTAGTTGTGGGAAGTGATTCTTTCTGACTACTGGAAACTTTGTGTGTGACAGTGATTTTGTTCTCCTGACTAAGAACGTCAGCTGCAGTAGTTGGTTTAGTATTGGGAACTTCTAATGTCTCAGATAGCTCTCTCTCACTACTAAGACCTGTTGCAACTGTTGGTTCTTTTTTACAAATCTGGAGTTCCCCTATGAGGTCAAGCTCTTTCTTTTCAATAGAAACTTCTGATATAACTGTTGGTTTTATCTCTTGACTGGGAACTTCAGTTGTGACAGGTAATTGTCCCTCACAAGTTGAAATTCCAGCTTTTTCTTCTGAAGTGGAAACTTCAGTTGTGACTTCAGATGAGATTTCTGGTTCTCTTTTCCTACTGGGGACTTCACTTGTCAAAGGCAATTCTTTCTCACTACTTAGAGTGGCAGATGTTGTAGTTGGGCCTTTTTCACCAGGAACTTCTGAAGTGAAGGCTGTTTTCTTCTCCCTTTTTACAACTTCAGGAGTTAAATCTGTTACACAAGATGAAAGTTCTGCTACAGATGAAGAATCTTTCTCACTGCTTGAATCTTTGACTGCTGAAACTTTGTTTTTTACAGTTGGTTCTTCCTTGCTACTCAAAGCTTTGCTTGTGAGACTTGGATCAGTTTTGTCTACAGGGACTTCTTCTCTCTTCAGTAGATCTTTAATGGAGAAAACTGTTGTATCTTCATTAGATGTTAATCTGCTTGAAACAGGAGGATTTTTCACACCTGAAACTTTGTTTGAGATGGTTTGATCCCTCTCAGTAAGTGTCTGATTGGATGTCGAGGACTGTTCTTTTTCCTTATCCTCTACTTTCACTTTGGGAACTGATTCTGATTCACAAAGTGTAACCTTAGTAGATGTTGATGAATCTTTACTCTCAGCAACTTTGCTTGTAATAGCTGAATCTCTTGGACTTACACTCTTAACTTGATGTGTTTGATCTTTCTCAAGGCTTGCAACTTCTCTGACGTGTGTTCCTTCTTTCTTGTAGGTTTCAGACTCTAAAAATTTGTGTTGACTTATAAGAGGTGTTTCATTTATTCTTCCTTCATTACTAGTCTCAATATGGGATCCTTCTTTCTCACTACTTGACACATTTACTTTGTTTAGATTCTGGCCAAATAGCTGATTTCCTGTCCTCTTCTCTGCTTCTTCAGCATCAAAAGTCTCCTTTATGCTGGTATCTGTAGGTAGTGGCCTTTCAGTTTCACTCTTGATTTTTCCTACTTTGACAAAACTTTGCTCCTGGGACACATTAGATTCCTTGCATACTGCGGTACTTGTGTTTGGAACAGGACTTATTTGATCCTTAGTCTCTGCAGATTGGGTATCCTGTTGATCCTTTCTATCAGCTGGGGAAGAGATGAACTTTCCTCTGTCTTCCAATGGCTTGGCCGATTCAACACTGATAATCGTTTCTGGGGTTTCAACTTTAGGACTGAGGTGTGACCCACTCTTGGTAATAGGTGGCAGTAACTTCTCAGAAACTGGTAGTACCAATGGGTCTGGTTGTGATTCTGTTGGATTACTTAACTCTGGCTTCTTCTCTGTGTCTGATTCCTGTTCAGGTAGATTTTCTCTAGAGACTTTATTGCTTTTACTCTCACTTGATTGACCTTTATCAGACTGCTTACTCTTATCTGAATCTGAGGACTCTTTACCAGTCTGCTCCTCCTTAGGCGGTCTGGCAGTATCTGGTTCAACGGTTTCTTTTATATGGCTCGAGATATCTGTGCTTTCGTTTTTATGTTTCTTGCTGGCTTCTCCTAATTTTTCCTCTTTGGATGGGACACTTTCCTTGGCCTCTTCTTTTAAAACTGGTTCAGTTTCTTCTATCTTAAAAACAGTCTCTTTTCTCCAACTTGTTGAGGTTGGAGTTTCACAAGAAGTTTTAGACAAAGTGACAGGATGTGTATTTAAAGTTGGACTCAATTTTGATTTTCCAACTGGATGTGCTGGTTTACCAAGGACATTTACTTCCAAGACTTTTGGGGCTTCAGTAACTTTCTTCTTAGTTTCTGGAATAAGCGTATCCTTCTGGGGCACAGGCTGACCTTCAGACAAGGAACTCTCTTTTAATTCTTCCTTTGTATTGGCTTCTGGGACGACATCACCTGTCTCACTCTTGTGACATGCCTTTTCAGTGCTCTCCTCAGGCAAATCACAAGGTTTGTGCACAGCTTCAGTTATCTGGGTCCTGGTTTTTACATGTGCTTTCACATCTGTGGCTTGAGAGGGATTTTCATCAGACTCCTCAAGGCTCTCCGAGTCTTGGCCAGAGCAAGTTTCTTCTGGTGTCTGTCTGTCCTTGTCAAATTCTTTCTTAACACCAGTTTCTGTTTTTATTTCCTGGTCAGTCTGCTGAGCCTGTGGTGGAGTTTCTTCTTTTTCCTCCTTTTTGGTCGAGTCTCTTGGGGTGTCTTTGGAAACGTCTCCTTTCTTCTGCGCTGTTGTCAGCAATTTTTCCCAGATTTTTGTTTTGAGTGGACCAGTTGGTAAATTAGCTGCCTTGGGTGCTGGTGCAACTGCTGTTCCAGTTGATGTGGTGCATTCAACCCCTGGCTTTGAGTTTTCCTCTAAAACACTGGGGTCCCTTTTAACAGATGGCCCTTGAGTGACGTCTTGAACAACTTGACTCTGTTTATCAAGTTCCTTCTTTTCGGCAGTTTCTTTTGAGAATTTGCAATCAGAATGTGGCTTTGTACTATCAGTTTTCCATTCTGGATCACTGGACTCATATATCACAGTTTTAACTTGAGTTTCCCCAATCGTTCTTCCTACACTCTGTTTAGTGCTGGACAAACTCTCTCCTTGGGGCACTGTTACCAAACTTAATGCACTAACACTTGGGTCTTCTGTGCTTTTTGATCTCTGCTGAGGACTTTTCAAACTGGGCAAATGCTTCTGGTCAGGCTGGTCTTGTGCATCAACAGCTGTAGATTTATTCTTGTTTGCTACTAACACAATGTCTTTATTTTCACCTGTAAGGAGCGTTCTTAATGTTGATGACTCTACTTCTTTACTGGTGTTCAAATCACTTGGTTCTTTTCTTTGACGAGCATCAACTTTTGAAATGGTTATGGAACTGCAAGCCTCTAATCTTTCCTCTGCACTTGCACTCAAAAGTTTATTTCCAGCTTTGCTTTCTAACTGATTTCTGGCATTCTCTCTCTTTGCAGAACTTTCTCTTTCTGCTTTTCTCTCTGGTTCTTGGCTTTCACTAGCACTTGGGCTTTTCCGACTCAAGCTAACAGGGCTCACTACTGGTTCATCTTTGGCAATTTGTCTCTCTGTGCTGGGCGCACTCTCTAAACGTCTCAGCGAAACCGTCGGTTGTAAACTTGCATAGTCTGGTCCCTGTGGATTTGAACCGGCCTCACTGGGTTCGTGTTTTTTAGGGTTAGTCCTGAGCGATCTTTTCAACCAGTCTAATGGCACAGGAGAATCAGGTTTGACCGACGAATCTTTTGCATTCTTGGAATCACCAACACTGCATCCGCTCTTCCCAAGGGGCTTCGGTCCTTCCTGAAGACATGGATTTTTCAGATTATCACCAGCGGATCTAACACTTACATCAGGTACTAAGGTCTCTCTGTTGAGCGAGCCTTCAGAGTCTTGTGGAGGGTCATTCACATGCTTCCTAATGCTATGAACGGGGCGTCTGCACTTTGCATCCAATAAACTATTAGGTTCTTTCCTATTAATAGATACACTCTCTATTCTTTTCTTTGGTTTTTCATCAACTGTTGTTGAAATACTTAAATTCACATTAGGCACAGGTTCAGGTAACTTAATCCTAAGAGACGGCACTCTGTCTTTGAGATCACTGCTCGGGGGACTGCTCAAGAGGCTGGTGCCAGCTGCAACGAAGTCAGGGTCCTCTGGGGTCTGCGCGTGCCGCGCTGATCGCTTCCTAGAACGCCTCACTGGTGGCTGACGTTCCTCCCTTCCCTCAGAGTCATCTTCCTCCTCTGAGTCTTCAAGTGAGACTCTGCTGAGCTCTCGAGCAGCACGTGCTGAACTTCTACTAGGTCTACTGGAACTTGATGATGTTGAAGGTGTTTGTGGGGTGGTTACTGCTGTGGCATCATTTTTTAATTTAACCTGCAAAGAACATGTAAAAAATTACACTAGGGAATTATACAGACATTCTAGATGACACTTTTCACTTCTGATGCTCTAATGTTTTGCTTATCTGCTTACTTGCAGCACAAATACTGAATAAAAACAACAATAATAAACAAGTTCGAAAAGCTAACCTTAAGGGTGAGCTGCGTCGGTGGCTTCTCTCTAGGTGGAGTTTTTGTGGAGGAAGGTACTGCAGTTTCACCAGTATTTATATGAGATGCAGTACCAACCAATGTGTTTGCATAAGCCTTTGCAGTGCCCTCTCTTCCTGCAGGAGTTTGTCCACCAGATGACAGTGAGGTTCCGCCGGCAGCCAAGGAGCTTCTGACGGAGGGGCTTGGGGATGGCTTGTGAGCAGGACCTGAGCTTGCAACTGCAGATAGATCTGGAGTGGTTTTGCTCACAGTATGTGTGTGAGCTCGGCCAACACTAGCTGTTCCTCCTCCTGCTGCTACTGTTGCTGGAGGAGTCACAGGAGGGGTAGTGAGAGATGAAGGGGTGGCTTTGCCAGACTGCTGAGGGCCCCCAACAGCCACCTGCTGGACTGAGGGTAGAGCCGCTGAAGGAGTTGCTGGAGTTGCTCCTTCTCCACTGGTTTCTGAGGAAAACAACATTCAACGCATTATGTTTTCTACTGCGGAAAACTGAACTTTGTGTAAAGTATGAATCTCACAGTGAGAGTGGAGGAAGCAGAGAGTGAATACAATACAGACATTAAAGACTTCTTGTGCCTTATCAAAGCAGCAATGAAATACCTTTAAGGTGTCAAAAGAAACTGAGGACTGCATATAAGCAACACACAAAACTCTTGTAATAAATGAATCATCACAATTTTTTTTTTCTCTCTCTCTCTTTTTTTGAGGGTTAAGATTGCATTAAAGTTCAAGTGTACAAAGATAAGTAGTAGTTTAATAAAAATTCAAGTAATCTGCTCAAAAGACAGACATATATCAAGAAAAGACAGACTTATATCAAGTTAATTTTACAGCATGTGCATGTGTGCATGCAAGTGAGGGTTTGCAGGTATGCACAGGTGTATGAACAAGTGTGAACCACCAATTACGTGAACCAACAATTATATCACCAGTACAATATAACACAAACAAAAAGTACCATTAACCACAAAAACACAAGAAGACCCAGAAAAACAAGACAAACTTCAACATTGGAATACTCTTCTCTGAAGGGCATTATCCATAACAGTCATATATGGTTAGAGAGCCAAAAACAATACTCACCTCTGTACTGTCTTCTAGCTTCAATTTGCTGCCTGTAGAGGGCCTGCTGGGACTGGAAATATTCACGGATAAAGTCGTTGTCTAAGTTGGCTTCATTTTGCAACTGTGGAAAGAGGGGAAAACACCATCATCATAAAGGTGGTAATAATAAGAATAATAATCACAATAAAAATCATCAAAAATAACAGAGATAAGAATGACAATGACTGGCACTGAAAATGTAAAGTACTTTCAATGTATGCAATATGAAATATCTCGATACGGAAAAGAATAATAAATAAATAAAAAAGTAGAATGATATAAAAAGTAAAGGTCATATGCAATATCGAGATGACATGTAAAAAAAAAAAAAAAAAAAAAAAAAAAAAAAAAAAAAAAAAAAAAAAAAAAAAAATCAAAGAAAGAGTAACCTGTACTGAAATTAAAGTACTTTCAATGTTGCAATTGAAAATCTGATAGGAAAAGAATAATAAATAAATAAAAAAGTAAATGATATAAAAATAAAATATCATCAGAGCTGTATCAATGAATTGGATGTGAACATGACAATGAACACTGAAGGAAATGTGTAATAACAATAATGCCTAATAATTACAATAATCGCATTCTCAACCACACAGCAATGAAAACCAGATGACCAGGAAGAAGGAAGATATGGTATGGTAGGAGTCAGTGAGTAAGCCTACCTGATGTCACCTATTTAACCATTTCCTTCAAATAATAAGGGGAGTATTTTCATTCCTAGTATCATCATTAACGCAAAATTAACATCAATGATAATGATAATGATATTAATGCTATCATCGTGTACAAAAAATAAAAAACAAAAATATCAAAATAAAATAAATCATAGTGGACAATACATGTTTCCAGCATCAACAAATAAATGTTCTTCTCATTTACATATCAATCAATACTGATAAAGCATATACAACATAGAATCACATTGCTATCAACTTTAAAATGACTAATATCATTATTCATATATCCAAAATCACTTAAGCTTCTGCTTAAATAAGGAATGCTAATATAATTAGAATACTCCTTTCAATATTGCAGTGCTTTCAATGTTACTTCAAAAACCTCAATCTAAATAAAAATTATAATATTATAATTAATATAAATAAAAGTATCATACTGACAACACCAATATGAGCACTGTGGTATATAAAACATCTATATCTTTTGAAAATTACATAACGAAAAAACACATTCCTGAGTGTCATTGTGAATTTCAGAAGAAGAGGTTATGTGCATGAGGACACTTTAGTGGTATAAAATTTTATATTTATTGCCACAAATAAGCTAATGATATTAACAATGACTGGCAGATCTAAAAAAAAAAAAAAAAAAAAAAAAAAACTTTACAAGGGAGGAGGGTGACAGGGGAGGGAGGGGGGGGGGGGGGAGATATCCATAAACTTAATAACATAAACAATGACATAAAACGTAGGTCACAATCCTATCAATCAATACTTTGTTTTATTGATCTGATGAACTAATGGACACAACAGCAACAGTAATACGTGAAAATAAAATTTCAAAAGTATGATAAAACATTACTTACCCATCTATTGGGAACTTCCTCCTCACTTATAGCAGCAGTTGCCTTGGATTTTGTGTTCTCAAATTGTACACTCTGAAATTAGAAAATCATCTTGAAATGACTTGCCAGTAACAAGGCTTCTTATACTTATTAAAAAAAAAATTTAAAAAAGGGGGTTTGCATAAGGAACTAAAACCCTAAGGAAAGGAGATTATTTCTCTTTTTCTCTATTTTCGTCCCCAAAGTAAATCTTTCAAAATCTGCATCCTAATTTGAGAATGGCAATCTAATCTAATCTTTAGTATGTCTTTAAAATACATATCTGACTATCCAATATACCTGAATCATTTTTGCAATATGATGATGCCAGATAAGCAAACATCTTCATCTTATTTCCTGTTTGGTTAATACTAAAGGTAAACCAGTTGATGAAGCAATTAATAATTCCAAATTCCTCAACTACAGGCATTATCATGATACAGGTTAATGGCATTCTTTCAAAAGCTAATAGTGTTCATTTTTATCATGCATTTCCTGTTCCACGAATGTCAGAATTCTTTTTACCGAAGCAACATTTTTAAAGACTTGTCTGAATTACACGGAGATAATCAAAAAGCATTGAATACAACTGTCACATATGTTGAGGAAATTTTCAATGAATGAACACCTGACTTCATCTCTTCATTTCATCATATTGCTGATGGGACTATGTAATTGACATAGAGTCGCCATTTGGTAGGTCTGGTGGAACGAGGGAAACTCAGGCTTCACCCTATAACTGTTTTCTCCACCTAATGCCAGATAATTTAAACATTAGAATACTGAAAATCTTCTCCACTTTTTGGTGCTATAAAGGAGGAATATATACACTGTACACTCAGTGTAACATATCACAAATTTATGGAAGAAGTACAAAACTGTTTATAACTACATACTCTCACCTTCCTAACATGGCAAAACAGGCAAACTTGCAATGGCACCTTACAACCCTTGCACAAGGTCAAAAACACTCAAAGTATCAATGTATTGGCACCCATCCAGAATGGGTTATTGTGTTATTAAAAATAAAAGCAACTCATTCTGAATTACTCTTTCCTGGTTCTACATAATTTGCTGTGAAAAAGTATTATTCAAAATGTGTACACTACATTCACAACTGATAATGAAAAGGCTGGAAATCCCCAAATTTCCTAAACTGAAGCAGCTCTCATTAATATACTCTCTAAAATATTCACACTTAACCTCTAAAGGACACAATATCATAAAATCTGATGCAGCAATACACTAAACAATCCCTTCTATCTAATCTAATTCAATCTGCACAAAATAAATGAGTTGTATTCAGATCAAAATTTATATCATGACACTTGAAAACATCACAATCATTTTCTGGCTTCCTGTGGAAAACTGGTACAGGTTGTCCAGGTCTTCACCTGAGCAGACTAAAAATAGAATGAACATCCTTTAGGAGTTTATAATCAGATGACAGCTAATGGCTGAAAATGGAACCTAATACAAATGAGGCAAGAGGTAGAGTTAACCCTTCCAGCTGGGCTTCTTGAGATGATATATGCATTTTCCATAATTTTCTAGACTTGTGCTATGATACATGAGTCTATACATAACACATTAGCATTTGGCATGATGCCTTAGTTACACAACTAAAGGAATAGCTGGCTTGTAATTTCAACAAAAGGAAAATTGCTGTACAAAAGTGATCAAAACATACCCATTGCGGAGGAGTTAATGTTTGACTTGAGGCCCTTTTAGTTTGTGTACACACGGTCATTTCAGTATCTAAACAAACATTTTCATTAACCATTTCATTTAATTAAATTTATCATCTGGACCACAAACATTACTGTAATGAGCTATGAATGACTTTATATACCTTGCAAGAATCAATATAATCAATTAAATCAGTATAGTGCTTCTGATAGAACTAACATTTTTGTAATAAATTAATCTATAAAATCACTTTCAACCAATGCGGACAGGGCGCCTAACGACCTAACAGGCAGTCAAGACGGACGATTTCTGACACCGCCGGTACAAGCTAAAAATTAGAGGGACAAGAAAAATATTTTCTCCACCCTCCAGGCAGCGAAGACTTGCCTAATGAATATTTTCCCATAAGTCTATCACAAAACAAGGGTTTAAACTTTGGAAAGCTGTAGCTCTGAAACTAGTAGTTACAGTCATAATACTTTATTACTGTGAATATTCTTTAGAGGAGTGAACATTCCAAACACATCTTTTCTGCCCAAGCTCTGACTAACATTACCAGAGCTGTCATACTCACATGGCTTTCCATGCTGTCACTAGTACAAACCAGTATGCTACACAGCAATGACAATGCTATTTTGTACAGCAAAATGTTAATATTTGAATTAAATCTGTTTAATTTTTTTCTTTATTCATATACCAAAAACACTCACCAATACTGTAAGGAAAACTACTGTTCTAACTAATACAGAAATACTAAAAAAGACTTGCAATACTTTTGTTGATAGCACTGCCAATCCCTCAAAAAAAAAAAAAACTAAAAACTGATCTCCCCAATACCCATCCTTGCGTATTACCAAATGGAAATAACACTTCCTATGACAATACCATGTCAGGTCTTTGAATTGTAGTATAATATCTATACTGTACAATATCTATACTGACTGTGAGATATATGAGTCACTCTAAGCATTAAGTATAATATCACTGAATTAATACATATATATCACAATGATATATAGCATATGATATATCATGACATAACATAACAAAGGTGTTTTATTGATGCTAATAATATCAACATCCATAATATAATATTAGTAATAATATTACCAGTAAAAAAAATGATGACAATGAATATGATTATAACACTATTACTATTTATACCATTAAACCAGGCAAAATTAGCCAATTCCATCCTCGCCACCTCTCCCCATCCCACTAATCAGCTATCTTGTATTTCGGGGGTTAACTAGAAAACATCAATAACCCATTGCGGACAGGTGGCAACATGTACATGCATCTGTTTTAAGCCTAAGGACGGGGGCAACACATTGGTGCTGATAGTCATGCCATATTTGGTATCAGGCTGTTTCTCTATTACACTATGAATAGTAACTATTTAGTATCAAACTGTGTTTCTCTGTTACACTGAGTAATAACAATTTGGTGACCTATGATGCCAATTCCAATGACTGTAATAGCCAAAATATTCACCAAAATTGGTTGATTTTAAAATCCTAAACATAGATGCAACCACTCTCTCCCAGCACCAGCAGGAAAGAAAGCCTTGAATGTCACCCTTCATGAGGTCTCTACAATGCACTGTCTTCATCTGTTACGCAGCAAGATGCCGACCTCTGGCTATAAAAGTAACGGCAATGCTAGATGTGCAGGTGGAATTTAATCCACATTTGCGCATCTT
>BOPN01008259.1:0-2500 GCA_017312705.2 Penaeus japonicus | reverse complement strand
TATAGACATATATACATACCTATATATGCATACACACACACACACACACACACACACACACACACACACACACACACACACACACACACACACACACACACACACACACACACACACACACACACACACACACACACACACACACACACACACACACACACACACACACACACACACACACACACACACACACACACACACACACACACACACCTTTTCTAAAACTTCAAATAAACATCTTACTTTACCATCAATTTCCATTAGCTGCAACACTTTAGTTGTATCTTGTCATAGCTAACACTTAATTTCCACACCACAAATTCACAAGATATCTAAGGCACCACACACTTTCATAACCATCCAATAAAGACAATTATGTTGTTTTTTTTCCACACCGAGTCACTTACTAACACTTCAAAATCTGTACAATGCCAACCATTCATGATCTAGGGCATATTTGCAAATGTACAATGTGTACAACTCTTGATGTAGACATATCTGTGAGTCATATCTTTGTCATTTACAGGCACAATAATGGGCGGGCACAAGCAAGCAGGCAGGCAGGCAGGCAGCCACTCCTCCTCCCACATGCAGCCAGGGTAGCTGGGCGAGGCATCCTTCGGTGCTGGATCTATTGCACAATCATTAGTTCTTGCCTGGCTACAGCGACACCACAACCCAAAAGGTGGCTGGTGTTAGTGCTTCACCCTCTCGCAACCTAACAGCTGACAGAGTCAACCCACCTTCAACAAGGCGACACTTGCGCTACGTGAATATATTTGGGGCTTGATAAAGTGCACGCGCACACACATACACGTACATACACACACACGCACGCATACACACACACACACACCCACAGCAGTTTGAGCTCCCACCCTCACCCGTCCTCCCTCCCACACGCACGTAACTCGTGTCTGAATCCTTCCCTCCCCACTCCGCGTTTCCCACACCTACAACACCTGCTCGCTGCCAACTTGCCCAAGACGACGGCGGTGTTGTCAGGGCTCCCGGGGACGCGTTCATATCATATGCGGAGAGATTAATGTAATCGGCAGCCAGGAAGATGCCCGCCAGCCAGCCAGCCAAGCCAGCCAGCCAGCCAGCCAGCCAGCCAGCCAGCACAGTCTAGCAACCCACCTCAATTTCTCTCTCTCTCTCTCTCTCTCTCTCTCTCGTTCTCTTTTGGCTGCTTTTAATTTTCGCTTGCTGACACTCGGGCGAATTTTATTGGCTAATGACCGCTGGTGAGGTAACGGAAGCCCGAAGCCAGCGTCCCTTCGAAAGATCTAGTTCGCTGCTGCGTGATCGATAGGGGAAGCGAAGCGAGGGCGAAGAGGCGAGAAAAGAGGACTAATCAAAGTGGAGATATACGAGTAACAGCAACCGCAGCACCACCACTACCACCACGTCCCGTCCAGCCAGCTAGCCAGCCGACACAGCGCAGCCGACCGTCCCGACCGACCGACCGACGGACCCTCCATCCAGGGCCTCCTCCTCCTCCTCCTCCTCCTCCGCCTCGCACACAAAACACTCCGCGACTTACACTCCGTAAACGTTCCACCAGTTCCTTCTTGCTGCCCGACTTGGATAGGCCTCGGCGTTCTAGCTCGGCCTTGAGCTCGACCACCTTGAGGTCCTTGATGAGCCGCACGCCGTCGATGGTGAGGCTCCTGGCTCTGTCGCCCATTTTGCTGCGTCAATTCCACGAGCGGCCGTCCCCCGACACACGATCATCCTCACTCCATTTGCACTACTGAGAGCCAGCAGACGATAAACATGGCACGCGATTGGTCGGTCCACCTTCCCGCCGCCGCCGCCGCCAATCGCAGCCGGCCTCTCATGTGGCACTCCGCGCCGCCGTCCAATCCCCGACGCCGTTGCATGGCAGACGATAGGAGGCGGAGCGAGAGACGGCCGACGAGCGCACGGGCCCGCGCCGTTTGACTGCGGGACATTCCTCGAGCACCTTCTGCTACTTCCTCTTCTACTCCACCTCTTCCACCTCTTCCTCGTCTCACACCTTCCCCATCATTCTCTTCCCCTCCTGCTCCCCCATTCTCCCCTCCTCCCTCTTCTCCGCCTCTTCGATTCAAACAACGACATTTCCATATTCCAAACTCTTCACCGTCTCCATCTACGCCGTCCACTTCCTCTTCTCCGTCTCCCGTGTGCCAATCCCTTTCCGCCACCTTCGCCTCCATATCTACACAACACGTGGATTCCACATATTTGAATTCCACCTAATCTATGGAGATAACCTAAACTAACACAGGGATATACGAGTTGTAATTTGTGAAGATACAATCGCAACCGCCTGTATATATGAGTATATATGAATTTACAGGTGATAATAAAGTAAACGCATACATACATACATAAATACATACATGCATAATTATATATATATATATATATATATATATATATATATATATATATATATATATATATATGAGAGAGAGAGAGAGAGAGAGAGAGAGAGAGAGAGAGAGAGAGA
>BOPN01008258.1:18592-21092 GCA_017312705.2 Penaeus japonicus | reverse complement strand
AGGGAAGAGAAAAAAAAGGAAAAAAAAGGGAGATAGATATATCGATGTAGAGAGGACGAGGGGAAAAATGGAGAGGAAGAGAGAACCGGTTGGTAAAGGAAGAGAGAGAGAGACAGAGAGAGACAGAGACAGAGAGAGAGAAAGAGAGAGAGAATAAGAAGGCAGCAACGAAAGGCTAGAATCATCAAAGTAATTTCAAGATCTTACTCCCAGAGAGAGCAAGATAATGTTAGAATCAACAAGGATCCCGCATGACTAAAGCTCTCTGCTGCAGCCTACTGGTTCAAGGACGACCAAAAAATACAGACCTGTGAAGAGAAAACAAGCACGTTGCTCGCGCTGCTCTGTGCAACAAGATCGGTTTTGGATGCAAGGAATAGAAATGCAACACTCCTGATTCCATCTTCATTGCCAAATTGGAAACAGAGTTGATGATGCGTGGTCAGAATATTTTCTCTTTATCCCACGAAACACGCGCTCGCTGCATGACATTGCGGGGAAAGATGGAAAATATCAGTGAAGTAAAAGATTGCATTTCCTCTGTGATTGGGGAAATTGATTACTTTTGTTATGATCATTTTATTGTTGTTGTTGCTGTTGCTATCGCTGTGGTTGCTATTGTTTTGATTATTATTAATGTTTATATTATCACTATTATTATCATCATCTTTATCATCATTTTTGTAATTGTTACTCATTATCATAATCCTTATTAAGAATGTAACTGTCTTTATCATTATCAGTATAATCATAATTACCATTATTGTTGTTATCATCATTACCATAATCATAATTATTATCATCGTTTTATCATTATTGTCATTATCATCATTAACATCACCATTATCTTCAATAAAATCCTTACTATCATTATCTGCGCTGTTGTTATATTGGTTATTACTATTCTTTTTTATAGTTTTCCTTGTAAAAATTCAAGATTTTGACTGTTATTATCAATATCATACTTAGGGTTATTATTAGGATCATTGTGATCTGCTATTACTACAACTACCACTGATTATTGTCATTATTTATTATTAATCCATCATCACTATTAGTATCTTATCCATAATCGTATGTGGTCATTATTAGCAAGATTTTCATTAATGATAATATTGATCATATTATCATAGTCGAATTAGATAGTCTGTTATAGCGACAACATAAACAGCAGAAAGTAATGTCGAATTTGAAGCAAGAAATACGCTCTGTTTTGCATTTTACGTCAGTAATTTAACTTTCACATTGGGTAGTGAATGTATCCAAGGAGAGGGAGAGGGAGACAGAAAAAGAGAAAGAGAGAGAAGAAATTCAATGAGGAACGGTTCATCCTTATCTCATTATATTTACATCATAACACTTCTCTCGCATCCCTTTAATAACTGTATTTCCTGACTCGTCCTTCATTATGATATAAAGAAGGCAGTATGCTTTCCATTGTTATTTACAGTCGATTGATCATAACAAAGTATTTAGTATCATCTGAACCACCGCGTTATTAGAGATGCCGTACGGAGTAAACGCTCGCCCTGTAATTTACATTTTCAATTTTAGCGAAACTGTTTCATGTTTCCGCAACATGTTCTGGAAGTATTTTTCTCCCGCGTCCTGGCGAATTTTAAACCCAAGTTCCTGGCGAAGACGTCTCGCCACTTAAATTCCTGAGCTGTCACTGTGTTAAAGTGGCTTGCAATTATACCTGAATAATTACGTTGGTCCAACTACAGAAGTTTAATTTCTACGTCACGTAACAACTTGTCGTTAGATGATTTCCTGAACAGTATCTAGAAAGGAGGAAGTTATTAACGACTCACTCTAGGGAGAAATAGTACTGTCTTGCATGAAAATGATATCCGAATATTAAATTGTAGTCGTTGCCATGTTAAGACTTATTTTGCATAATAAAAGATCATGTACTGTAGAATGTAAGGATACATTTTTTTTTTTATATTTGATCATCATACATTTTTTGTTTAAAACTAAATAGCTGATTTATATTTGCCAAATTTATATCCTGTTGCTTTTTTGTTATTACTTTCTTTATTCTTTTTTTATCTAACACATATAAACTTTATCACAGTTTCGTTCGAATTATTCTGTTAAGTAATTACATAATTAAATGCTTATTAGTGTTGCTCTAATTGACAATTGATGTTGTTGATCATATATAACATTTAAAACAAAAATAATAACGATGGATGTTCTATTTCCTTTGGGCATATCCTAAATTCAGCAAGATGATAGGAAATTACCAAGGCAGCATTGTGCTTAAATATAGCAAACACGGCCTGGGGATTCTTTGCAGGAAAACAACCACGGAACTTTGCACGGAATGGGGGAGAAAAACCTTTATACATTGTCGACCCCCCGGCAGGCCGTCTCATGTTTAACACACAAACACAAACGGACATATGAACTTATAAATAAATGAACAAATATGCATATACATACATACATACATATATATGTGTGTATATATATATATATATATATATATATA
>BOPN01008257.1:5000-7500 GCA_017312705.2 Penaeus japonicus | reverse complement strand
TATATCGGGAGGTATAAAGGGATTCTTAAAAAATCATAATGAATAATATTATAAGTTTGTAAAATAATTGTAGAGGAATTAAGCGCTAATTCAAAACTCAGATTGATATATAGAATTATGTGTATGCCCATCTTCCCGGTAAAGATTTTGTTGGGATGTTCCTGGTAAGGTCTAAAGAATAAGACTCAATTCTTAGCGCGAGCAGGTGCTGGGCGGCGTGACGAACTCGATTTTGGAGAAAATAAATCAGGACGCTTTCTGCCTACATTCAGTCAAGGATAAACAAAAATCATACAGGCAGGTCATACTGACGTACACACATAATGATTTGCGGTAGAGAAAATGAAAGTCAGTATATCTTTTCGTGCACTCGCTGGCCATGCACAAAGTAAACAAAAATCCATATAGATGGATATGAAAGGAATGAACTTATTGATTATCAAAAAAAAAGGAAGGAAAAAAAAGGGGTTGGAGTATTCATGCTGCAGCATCACATTTTTTTTTTTTTTTTTTTTTTTACAAACTAAAAAATCGATCGTTAGAATTAGAGCAATTTCAAATCATATAGAGAATCTGAAGACGAATGGTTGTTTTGTCGTTTTTAACAACTATTTTACGGCAATCAGACCCAAACGAAGAGGGGGTGAGAAGCAGGAGGAACGAAAGATGGAAATAAGAAGAACTGATAACTCGAGAGGCTCACAAAAGGAATATGATACATGGTTCCAGATCTTGACATGTCATGCGATATATTAGAGCCGCTGCAAGGGTAGACGATCGCGTTGACAATACCAGCCTTGCTCTTCTAACTGAGCGGAAGAGAACGAGGAGGATGAGGAATGGAGGGGGTAGAGAGGAGAAGAGCGGGAGGGAGGAAGGGAGTAGGAACTGGAGAAGTAGGGATAGGTAGAAGAAGAAAAGGAGGAGAATTTAGAGTAAGAAAAGCAGAATGAGAAGCCAATTAAGATAACAGAAGGGCAGAGGAAGGAGGAGGGTAAGAGGTGAGAACAAAATGTAGAGAATGAGGAACAGGAAAAAGGAAATTAATCCTATCCAGTAAGATAAGAAAATAATAGGAAAATGAGGAAATGCAATAAAGGATGTCTGAAAAGAATGGATAAACAGGGGGGAGGGCAGAAGAGTAGAGAGGAGAACACGGAAAGACAAGGAGATGGAGTTGAGGAGAGGGGCACGCGGCATGTGGCCAGTAAGAAAGATATGCGTTAATATGATGATGAATGATACAAGTTTCTCTTTAGCGTTGAAGTGAGACTTGAGAAATTATGAGACGATCGGCTCATAGAGATGAATTCCGGAAATTATTTGAAAGGATAATCTGCTGCCGGGAGCTGGCCTGTAACTTACACTCTAAAGAAATGTCACTTTGCGACGAATCTATATTATTCTCATTCTCTTAATCAAATCATCGAAAGCTGAAATGCAATGAAGCCTTGAATATTTATTATCTTACTTGTAATTACGTCTCATTTAAAAAGCTGAATAACGTTGAAAAAATGGACGGTAAGTCAGAAGAATGTATAACACTATTAGTTTTAGAGAGGCATTAAGATGCTCTCTTATAATCCAGTTTTTCAAAAGTACAAAAGCAAAATACTGTACGAACAAAAGCAACTGTTTTATTCCTAATAGAATCAGTGTCAGCGTTGGACTTATAAAAGACGCGTTCAAATCTAAGAAACGAACTTATGTGACATTTGCTTTAGGTCGTGTTAGTGGGCGGCATTGACAATACTGTCAACTGCCACTTCCACGAAGCAGCATAACAGCTTGACCAATCCTTTCAGAAGCCTCGCCACACATAATGGTAATAGTAAAGATAGTGATAACCCACACTCAACATTCTTTATGAATATAATATTCAAAAAACAGTTTCAAAATCACAATGCATTTCATCTTAAGAGTTGATGATCATAATGTGATTATGGGAATGCTAATAATAACATCAATAATGGTTATTGTTATGATGGCAATAATAATGACAGGAGTCGTAGTGATAACAGTAGGGATAACAATAACAATGTCAACAACATAATCACGATAATAATAAAGATAATGATGATGATAATGATAACAACATCAACAACAACAATAATGATAATGATGATGATAATGATAATAACATCAACAACAACAATAATGATAATGATGATGATAATGATAATAACATCAGCAACAACAATAATGATAATAGTAGTGATAATGATAATTATAACGTTGATAATGAAAACAGCGCACAACAACAACAATGATAGTGTTAATAATTATGATATAAATGATGATAAAAATAAAAATGATGATAGTATTGAAATAACAATATCAAATATGAAAGGATTATAACAATAATAATAATAATGATAAATACGATAATGATAAAAATGATAATAATAATGATGGTTATGATAATGATGCGATAGTGATAACAATTGGCAATGATACAAATAATAATCATCAAATTAATTATAACATTAATGATACTACT
>BOPN01008256.1:30000-32500 GCA_017312705.2 Penaeus japonicus | reverse complement strand
ACAAGACCAAAGTTTTACATAAACACAACACTTCCTGTCAGGAGCAGATGGGCAGTGCTGAATGAGCGGCGCGGAGTGAGCGAGGAGACGCGGGGAAGGGCGAATGGCGTGATTATTCCCCGCCAAGAAATAACCCACGTGAACCAGCTGCCGCGCCTGTCTTCACCGCTATAATCTTTCGCTTAGACGCAAGCTGGGGCGGCAGCGGTAGCATCCTGTATTAATGCGCAGGCGGGGATTATCAGCATGCAATATATGGAAGGAGGTTTGAGGAGCAGGAAACCATGGAGGTTTTGATTTTTTTCTTTCTTTTTTGATAGCATGGTTGTATGCGCCAGCTGTTTATAGTTAGATCGCTGGCGTATTAGACACTACAGGTACTGTCCTGTACATTGATGCATATGTATATATTGAAGTGTATGAATATAATTCGAATTAGTCCAGTTAATCAGAAATTATACAGATTGCAAATTATTTGAGACTGAATTGAGTATGTAGCATCAGTTTGTAATGGGTTGACTCTGCTTGGATCGATCAGAGCACCTTACAAATAGCTGGATGGGACAGGGAAACTAGCGATCAGCTTTACGTGCTTTATTAAGGGAAGAGGCACGGTACAGCACGGTTATATATATATATATATATATATATATATATATATATATATATATATATATATATATATATATATATATATATATATATATATATATATATATATATATATATATATATATATATATATATATATATATATATATGTATATATATATATATATATATATATATATTATATATATATATATATATATATATATATATATATATATATATATATATATATATATATATATATATATATATATATATATATATATATATATATATATATATATATATATATATATATATATATATATATATATATATTAGATTCAGTGGGATGTCTTGCTGGAAAAGTATGGGACTTCGACCGGCCTTATTCCCGTAGGAGTTACAACATTTACCCACGAGGCCAGACGCAGGAAAGAGGTCACGTATGAAGGAAATGTCTTCGGGGTGTTCTGGCCTCAGGTCAGGAAGGAGGTGTCTCAAGGCTAGGTCAACACCTCCGAACCCGTCCGAGGCTAGTGGGAGCCCAAGCGACGCGGTCCACGTGGTATGGCATTGGCTATGAGACGCCATCTTAAAACAGGGACATGAGAGTATATACCCTGTCTTACTGGTCTTATAGGGAGGAGAGATAAAGAGTGGGGGACGGGGAGGCACAGAGAATGAGAGATAGATAGACAAAAAGATGAACAGACATTGAGACAGAGAGGTCCTCCAGATACGAAAATATCTAATTATGCCCCTAAATATCAGACTGATCAATACAGGGTAGGTATATAACCGTACCTATTTCATGAATTATACATATATATATGTATATATATATTTATACATATATATATACACTTATACATATATATATAGATGTGTGTGTTTATAGCAGTAGCCTAGGCTTGTCCCTCCGTATCAACTCATTCCTGCATGACTCAAAAATCTTGCTAAGGAGTGAGGAATTTTAGCATAAAAACGCCTTATCAAATAAGCAAGCGAAACGGCAGAATACAGAGACGAAAACCAAGAAAAAAAAACGATAAAATGCAATAATGGTGAGAAGATGGCGTGGGAAAGGCAAAACGAGAAACGCAATGTACAGAATTTAACAAGTTTATTGAGCAAGTGGTTACATATAACACAAAATAATAAGGTGACATACAGTAGTTTATCTTTACCTTCTTACAATGTGTAGAGTCGTAGACTGAACGGGAAAGAATATAAAAGTAGTTAACAAACTATATGAATACATAGAGGAAGAGAAACAGAGAAAAGAGATAAAAGAAAGATAGAGAGTAAGAAAGAAAGATATATATATATATATATATATATATATATATATATATATATATATATATATAGAGAGAGAGAGAGAGAGAGAGAGAGAGAGAGAGAGAGAGAGAGAGAGAGAGAGAGAGAGAGAGAGAGAGAGAGAGAGAGAGAGAGAGAGAGAGAGAGAGAGAGAGAGAGAGAGAGAGAGAGAGAGAAAAGAAAAAGGAGAAAGAGAGAAAAATAGGAAGAGAGAGAGAGAGAAAAGAAAAAGGAGAAAGAGAGAAAAATAGGAAGAGAGACAGATATAGATTGAGAGAGAGAGAAGAGAAAAGAAAAAAGAGAAAGAGAGAGAAAATAGGATATGAGACAGATATAGATTGAGAGAGAGAGAGATGGAGAATTTGCCAATAAAAAAAAAAAAAAAAAAAAAAATCAGTGAGTCTATGCGGCTGGAGTGCCAACACAAATTCACCACCAGTAAGTTAATAAAACAATGGCTTTAGCGAAAATTAGGTTACCAATATTGAATTAAACTGGCGGGAAATGTAGTATCCGTTAAAAGTAAATCGAATATAAGAATTATTCACTAGCATGCGGACACATATAGTTTTTCGTGTGTATGTTG
>BOPN01008256.1:15000-17500 GCA_017312705.2 Penaeus japonicus | reverse complement strand
TCTCCTCCTCCTTCTTCCTCTCTTTCTCTCTACCCCCCCCCCTCTTTGTCTGTCCTCCCCTGTACTTCTCTCTCTCTCTCTCTCTCTCTCTCTCTCTCTCTCTCTCTCTCTCTCTCTCTCTCTCTCTCTCTCTCTCTCTCTCTCTCTCTCTCTCTCTCTCTCTCTCTCTCTCTCTCTCTCTCTCTCTCTCTCTCTCTCTCTCTCTCTCTCTCTCTCTCTCTCTCTCTCTCTCTCTCTCTCTCTCTCTCTCTCTCTCTCTCTCTCTCTTCTCTCTCTCTCCCTCTCGCTTACCTGTTCTCTCCACTTCCCTCTGATAACGAAATTACACACGCGCATACACGCACGCACACACAAACTTACGATCATGCCAAAGTCCTAGGGAGTAGCGGGAGTGGAGGCTTAACTCCCCTAGGGATGACAGGGAGATAACCTCGTCAGGGATACATTTACAATATCTCCATACAAACCAACTCTCCCACTTTTCTCCATCTCTCGATCGTTTTTTTTTTTTTTTTTTTTTTTTTTTTTTTTTTTTTTTTTTTTTTTTTTTTTTTTTTTTTTTTTTTTTTTTTTTTTTTTTGTCGTCTCCCTTCTCATGTTTCTTTCCGTTTTTTTTTTATCGTTTTCTTCGTGTGGATGTCATTTTCTCAGTTTCTTGGTTTAGTTTTTATCCTTACTTACTTTTATTTATCTTCTTTCTTCTTTTTTTCATTTTTTTTTATGTGATTTTCTTTATCTCTATATTGTATTTTTCTGTCTTTTCCACTTTTTCGGTTTAGTTTTCTCTTTCTTCACTCTTAATCTCTTCATGTTGCTTCAATATATCTTTCTTTCTTTGTTCCTCGATTTCGTGTCCTCTTTCTACTTTTTTTTTTTTTTTGTCTTCTTTTCTTTAACTTTCTTTCTCTTTTTCTTCCTCCTTTATTCTACCAGATTCTTCGTCCGTTTATTTATAAATCTTCTTTATATATATGTATATATATATATATTTATATATATATATATATATACATTAATGTATTTATATTATCATTTACATTGCTTATTCTAATTCCTTTATCGTATATTCTTTCCATGTCCTCCATCATTCTGTTTTGCTTCTATTCCTATCATCCTCACTTTATGTGTCCTCTCTCTGCTTTATTCCTTATCACTTTTTTCCCTTTCACCAGATTTCCCTTTGTTTATTCTTCTCGCACCACATTCATCACGATCTCTGTCTCGTCTTCTTTCTCTTTTCGCTTACTCAGCTTTCTTGGTCTTCCGGTACAGTCAGAGAGTCAGCTCGGTCAGTCAGCAATATTTCCTTCCGTCAGTCAGCGGCCAGCAAAGGTGATTCAATCAAATCAGCGGAGACAATCGGAAAGTAAGTGAGTGAGTGGGTGAGTGAATGAGTGAGTGAGTGTGTGAGTGTGTATGTGAGTTAGGAAGTGAGTGTGAGTGAGTGAATGGTTTAATCAGCTAGTCAGTAAGTAAGTTGGTTAGAAAGTGGGTGAGCTAATGAGTGAGTGAATGAGTCAGAGTTAGTCAGAAAGTGAGTGAGTCAAAGTCAGTCAAAGACTAAATGAATGAGTCAAACACTCCATATTCATGACGCCCCCCCCCCCCCCATTTATCGGATCTATGCGTGACACCGTTTTCTCTCGCCTTCCCATTCTTCCCCTCTCATTTAATCTCCTCATCCCTCCCTTCCCCTCTTCTCCCCCCCTTTCCCCTCTCCTCTTGCCCCTTCCCCTTTCGATCTCAGGTTCTCTTTTCGCCCTTCCCCTCTCGTCCTCCTCACTCTCTCTCTTGCCCCTTATTTCCCCCTCTCGTTCCCCTCTCCCCCCCTCTCTAGTTCTCCTCCCCCCCCCCCCTCTCTCTTTCGTTCCGCTGTCTTGCCCTCCTCGTTCCCTTATCTTCCCCTTCTCCTTCCCCCTCCCCCCCTCCATCTTCCCCTCTCGTCCCCCCTCTCCTCCCCCTCAATTTCCCTGCCAACCCCTCTCGCCCCACATCTCTTCCCCCCCCTCCCCTCATCTCTCCCCACCCCCACCCCCTTTCGTCCCCCTTATCCTTCTATAGTTAATCTGAGAAGAAGAAAAAAAAAAAACAGAAAAAAAAGTGAAAGAAAAAGATGATCATAAACCGAAGGAGAAAAGGAGGAGAAGAAGGCCTTGAGAATGAGGAGCTTACCAAGACAATTTGAAATATGACCTGAGGAGATGTCAGGGGAGGGGGAAGGAAGGGGAAGAGGGGAGGAGAGGAGGGAGGAGGAGGAAGGACAGGAAGGAAGAAAGTAAATGTGTGGTGTAAGTCGGTAAGAGCAAGTGACACAGAATAGAGTGTAGAGTGTAGAAGATGTAGAGTAAGTGGAGAATGGAGAGACGAAGATGTGTATATATGTATGGATATTTTCACACACACACATACACATATACACACACACACATATATATACACACACACACACATACACACACACACATACACACACACACACACATACACACACACACACACA
>BOPN01008256.1:7500-10000 GCA_017312705.2 Penaeus japonicus | reverse complement strand
CTCTAAGTACACTTCAGTCCGATCCCACTTCACTCTAAGCACACTTCACTCTTAGCACACTCCACACTAATTACATTTCACTCTAATCCCACTTCCCTCTAATCACACTTCACTCTAATCCCACTTCGCTCTAAGTACACTTCACTCCGATCCCACTTCACTCTAAGCACACTTCACTCTTATCACACTTCACCCTAATTACATTTCACTCTAATCACACTTCACTCTAATCACACTTCACTCTAATCACACTTCACTCAAATCACACTTCACTATAATCATTCGTCACTCAAATCACACTTCACTATAATCATTCGTCACTCAAATCACACTTCACTCTAATCCCACTTCGCTCTAATCCCACTTCGCTCCAATCCCACTTCACCCTAATCACACATCACTATAATCATTCGTCACTCAAATCCCACTTCACTCTAATCCCACTTCGCTCCAATCCCACTTCACTCTAATCACACTTCATTCTAATCACACTTCAGTCTTTGGTCTTCAAAAGAATCCTTTTTCTTTATTATCTTTGTCTATCTAACTGCCTTTTAAGATACTTTCCTGTTTGTATCTGTTTTATCTATCTAGTTATCTCCCTATTTTGGCTTTGTTGTTGTTTTTGATTAATTAATGTGAATATCTTTTTGAATTGGAGTATGAAATAAAAGAAATATGAATTTTATTGATTGTGTATTTCACTTTGGGAAAATTGAATAGAGGACAGGTAAGACAAAGAAATGAGAAAGAAAATAAAACAATAATAATATTGATGATCATAACCATTACAGTAATAGTAGTAGTTGTAGTAGTAGTAATAGTAGCAGTAGTGGTTGTTGTTGTTTTTGTTAATGTTGTTGTTAATATTGTTGTTGTTGTTAATGTTATTATTAATGTTGTTGTTAATGTTGTTGTTAATGTTGTTGTTAATGTTGCTGTTAATGTTGTTATGTTGTTGTAAGTGTTGTTAGCGTTGTTGTTACTGTTACTGTTGTTGTTGTAGCAATAATAGTAGTCGCAGCAGCTTTAGTAGTAGAAGATGTAGTAATAGTAATTAAAGTGATAATATTCATACGAAAGACTGAATGTTACAGACGAAAAGAGGAAAGCAAAACGCAAAAAAATATTAAACAACAGAAAATATAAGGAAAAAGTTCAAAGTAGACCAAACAGAAAATGGAAAAAAGAAATGGAAAAAAATACAGACAGAACGAACAGGACAAAAAAAAGCGAAAGGAAGAACTCAAAAAAAGAAAAGTATTCAAAGCAGAGCATATGAAAAATGGAATTTTCTACCGAATGGAATGAAAAATGAAAATGGATATCGAGGATAAAAAAGGCAGCACAGAAAACATGTACGGAGAGGTGGAGCAAGATAGAGAGAGGGGGAGGGAGGGAGGGAAGGAGAGAGATAGAGGGAGAGAGAGAGAGAGAGAGAGAGAGAGGGAGAGAGAGAGAGAGAGAGAGAGAGAGAGAGAGAGAGAGAGAGAGAGAGAGAGAGAGAGAGAGAGAGAGAGAGAGAGAGAGAGAGAGAGAGAGAGAGAGAGAGAGTGGGAAGGGAAGGAGGGAAAGATAGAAAGAGAGAGATAGAGAGAGAAGGGGGAAGGAAGGAGGTAGGAAGGAGAAAGGGAAAGAGACAAAGAGATATATAGAGATAGAGAGAGTGAGAGAGAGAAGGAGATTAGGAAACAGAGAGAGAGAGATTTTAAGAAATATATATGGAGAAAAAGAGAGGTAGATAGAAAGAGATAGATTGGTATACATATACATACATACATACACACACACACACACACACACACACACACACACACACACACACACACACATATATATATATATATATATATATATATATATATATATATATATATATATATATATGTATATATATATATAGGCTACGTGTATTATGTATATGTGTATAGTAATGTGCGTTTTAACACATACATATAAGTATGTGAGTATCTACATATGTGCGTTCGCATGCAAATGAGCGCAAGTTTGTGAATGTGATTATAGCGTGGGTGTGTGGACAAACACATACGAGTGTCTGTGAGTGTTAATGCATGTGCACCTCTATGTATCACTCAATATCTATGCATCATCTTCAATGCATGATATTTATCATCGTGGAATGGAAATAAGTAGAGAAAATGCAAACCGAAACGCAAATGCAATTTAATTAATTGGCACCCCATTTCCAGACCGGGATTACAGATGGCAGTCATGAGCGAAAGGGGGATTTCATGCTGGCTGTTATCATGCAATCAATCCCTGCACAAAGGGATTACCTGCTTCTACGATCCTCATGACCCGATGACATAGGGGCGGATTTCCCTTCGCTTTTTATACTAAATCGAATTTAAGATTGGTTTATTGCAGGGATTATTAGCTCGCTTAGTTATGCTCTCTCTCTCTCTCTTTCTCTCTCTCTCTCTATCTCTCTCTCTCTCTCTCTCTCTCGCTCTCTCTCTCTCTCTCTATCTATCTATCT
>BOPN01008255.1:30000-32500 GCA_017312705.2 Penaeus japonicus | reverse complement strand
TATATATATATATATATATATATATATAAAATATATATGCATATATATACACACATCAGTGGTGAGAGAATTTTCAAAGGCTGTGCAGTCAGAAACAGCGATTTATCGGTTAAGCATTGCTATTAACGCCTCCGTACATATATAATCATTAATTGCACAAAGACGAACTATACACACGATTTAGTGGATGATAAAAGCGCTTCGTTCTCTCAATTGCAATTTGTGATGACGTCACTGTGCAACTGAAAATGCGCTCGGCAAAACAATAAGTACAGAACCGCCACTCGGACTAGAAACGCCGTTTTACTTTGTTTTAAGTGTTCCCTTTTTATATATTTTCGTATATTATAACGCGGTGAAATCGAGGAAGGAGATTGGAGAAAGGGCAGAGTATCTTAAGGTCTTGTTTGTGTATTCATTTATCTATATATGTATGTATGCATATAAATGATTATATATATAAATACACACATACATATATATAGATAGATAGGTAGATACATATCGGATATAGAAATACATATAAAGCAATTTTGTATATATAATTGTGCGCGTACGTGTCCCTATATGCATGCACGCACGAATGATTTTTTTTTACTTATAAAAGATTCTAAATAATTTATTTATGCAAAACAATAGAAGATAATTACGGTCTCATCGCATATTTAGAATATTGTATTTTACTCTTTGCTTGTTTTATGCAGAAAAATATCAGGAAGGTACTTTGACAGAAGTACCGGATCAGATCATGTGACTCTATCGGATGATTGACAGGTCGAGATATGGCTGTTGGGTTGGGGATTCACACCTTGCCATCACAGTCTTCAGGCACAAGATTATGCTTGGTCGCTGCCGGCTCCTCCTTGCCTGGCATACGAGCAATTTCAATATTTATGTCCTCATAAGAACGAATAATGAACATTTATCAAAAATATTTTGATTATAGCGTGTTTTCTAACCCTTTCTTAGTAAATCTGGCTACTCAAATTAACGTATATTCTACTATTTAAATTTCAAAAAAAATCAAAGACCTGTGACAACTAGAAAAATGTTCGCCTCTGGAGGGGTGACAGGGAAAGGGTTAAGGGGAATCTTAGTGGTGAATGTGCTCTACGACAGTGGGGTGTAACACCCCCCTCTCCCACCTCGTCTGCTGAGGCTCCAACAACCAGGGAATGAAAGGGCCAATACTTACCTCTTCTTCAGCTAAAGAGATGCTTATAAAAAGGCCTTTTATCTATTCTTGGCACTAATTCTATAATGCAAAAGAAAATATATCCTATGTGGTATAATTGGATTTTACTAGAATCAGTAAATTTTTATCTTTTTTTTTCGAAAAGTGCTTTAGAATTATCATTATCAATATCATTGTTGTTATTGGTTCCAATACTATTATTACTATCATTATTGTTATCGTTATTATATTTATTGATATCATTTTTATCAATATCATTATTGCTATTATCATTATGTCTTAATCATCATTGCCACTATCATTATCATTATTATTATCATTACTTTCAATATTATCATTAATATAATTATCATTATCATAATCATTATTTTTATCATCATTATTATTACCATTATCATTAGAGGGTATAAAATGCTTAGCTTGATGTACAAGGCAATTATGTCCTCTGAAAAAAAAAAAAATCATTTCCTCATAACACAGGACAAGAAATACAAAGTCTGCAATTGTAACATCTTATTTGTCTCTCCATACACTCTTAAATCTATTAGGCATCATACTAAAAAATCAGGCATTCCTCATATCCTGGATGGACTTGTTAATCTGCACCTTGACGTTGGAGGACATGGTTTTCTCCAGGATCTCTCGCAAAGCCTTCCTGAAGCCGGCGCTGTGAACGTCCTTCATATCATTGCCGTCCAAGTTGCTTGCACTTTCAAGTACGTCATGACCAGAGTTTGCTTGGTAGCTGGCGATGTTCTGAGGCACAAGGTTTTCCAAGTTGATCTGGATATCGGCGAACAGCTTGTCCACACGCTCTACAACCTGACCAGAAACAGTCTGGGCCGGAGCCTCTCCAACACCGGCAAAGGTCACCGTGTAATCGGCGTTGGCACGAGCGTTTTCCACCACAACCGATCCGGAGAGCACACTCTGTAAAAAAGACGAAGAACTTCCACAATATGCAATGGATATCACTTCTTAGCAGTGCATGGGAACAGGCCTAATGCTAATCACATGATTGCACCTACATAATGTATCTAAGATTGTTCACATAATGGAGTATGTGAGCCCATACCTGATCAGTGTTGAAGGAAGCGGACTTGGAGCGGCGCAGGGAGCAGAGTCCAGTCACGTTGGCCTTAGTGATGCTGAAGTTCTCGGAGCTGCTTCCGTCAGAGTTAACTTGGAAGGGCAGGTTTGACTCTCCATTCTGCACATTTTTGGATCCGCACCATCCCAGCGCTCTATCAAGGGACAAAACACACATGTAAACATGCAAAAGTGGAAATGGTTTCATAATCCTAG
>BOPN01008255.1:20000-22500 GCA_017312705.2 Penaeus japonicus | reverse complement strand
TTCTAATGCATTTTTAAAACAATTTACAGAGTAACCAAATTTTAACATACATTATTTGCTATTATATAATGATTATTCCTTGTCCTGCTTTATGACAACCCAGTCTTATAAAGAAATCAGTTGGGATATTATATATGTGCTTTTCAATGTGTTTATGTGCTCATGCGCGCGCGCGTGTTAGTATATTTGTATGTGTGAATATATATATATATATATATATATATATATATATATATATATATATACATATATATACATGTATATATATATATATATATATATATATATATATATATATATATATATATACATGTATATATATATGTATATATATATATATATATATATATATATATATATATATATATATATATATATATAAACACATATATATTATTTATATGTGTGTGTTAAAAAGCATATACTAAATACTTTTAGTCATATCTGTATACATATATATATATATATTCATGTATATATATGTATATAGGTATAGAAATACATAGATATACAAATAGATATTGAAAAGTAAACACTGAATATAACAGATATTCTTATAGGACCTGATTATCATACAACGGTTTTCAGAATATCAATAGCAACTAATGTATGATCCATTTTAGTTAAGTCCACTCTTGATTTCAAAGAGCCTTTTTCTTTGTGTTATTATTTATATACATATATATATATATATTTTTTTTTTACCATAATCAGGGTATCATTTTTCCTCTTGTCTGGATAGTAAGAATAATTTTGTCAAAATGGCCAGACTGTTGCCTTTTGCTATCTTACTCGTCCGAACAACAGGACTGTTGCCAGCGCACAGGTTAAATTTGTACCCTGATCATAGGGAAAAAAATGGAACATTCGAATACAGAGATGACCTTAAGATTTAGGTTCTATATTATCAAATGATATAACCACTATAAGTGTTCTAGGATTAACCCTATGGTGTAGTATACCCAAGCAATTTTCCTTTTTGTGTTCATAAACGTCTTTATCACTGCGGCATTCCCAATTGACCTCCCTCCCCCAGACCTCGTCTGCTGAGGCTCCAGCAACCTAGGTATAGATGGGCCAATACTCACCTTTTCTTCAGCTGAAGAGATGCTCATATATTCTATTCTTGGCACTAAGTCTATAATGCGAATGAAAGACCAGCCTTTGTGGTATAATTGGATTTTCCTAGAATCTGTTTTTTTTTTTTTTTCTTTCCTCGAAAACTGGGTTTTATTCTAGGTATTCTAGACTTAAGCATTCATTCCTTTTCCTGTTGTTTGTGCTATGTTTTCTGTAAGAACATGATTCACCACACTATATGCTTTATAGTACATGTTAATCATTTATGCTTTAGAATTATCATTATACATGTTATTATTAATATCATTGTTGTTATTGTTTCTTCAATACTATCATTACTACCGTTATTATGTTCATTGATATTATTTTCATTGATATGATTATTTCTATTATCACTGCCATCGGTATCATTACTATTTTCATCATAAATATCATTATTATCATCACAGCCATTTCCATCATCATCATAATTAACATCATTATTACTAGTATCATCCTAATTCTCATTATTCTCATTATGTCCTAATCATCATTGCCACTATCATTATCATTACTTTTAATATCATCATCATTTTCATCATAATTATCATTATCGTTATTTTTATCATCATTGTTATTACCATTATTATCATTAGAGGGTATAAAATGCTTAGTTTGATGTACAAGACAATTATGTCCTCTGAAAAAAAAAAAAAAAAAAAAAAATCATTTCCTCATAACACAGGCCAAGAAATACAAAGTCTGCAATTGTAACATCTTATTTGTCTCTCCATACACACTTAAATCTATTAGACATCATACTAAAAAAATTATGCATTACCAATATCATTGTTGTTATTGTTTATTCAATAATATTATTACTATCATCAGTGTTATCGTTATCATATCTATCGATATTATTTTTATCAATATTGTTTTTGCTATTATCACTGTCATCGGTATCATCATTACTATTTTCATCATAAATATTATTATCACCACCATCATCATTATTAACATCATTATTACTAGTATGATCTTAATTCTCCTTATTCTTATTATGTCTTAATCATCATTGCTACCCTCATTATCATTATTATCATTACTATTAATATTATCATTGATATGATTATCATTATCATTACTATAATTATCATTATCATTATTGTTATCATCATTGTTATTACCATTATTATTAGAGGGTATAGAATGCTTAGCTTGATGTACAAGATAATTATGTCCTCTGAAAAAAAAATCATCTCCTCATAAAACAGGCCAAGAAATACAAAGTCTGCAAATTATAATATCTTATTTATCTCTCCGTACACTCTTAAATCTATAAAGCTTCGCGCGGGAAAATCAGGCATTCCTCATATCCTGGATGGACTTGTTAATCTGCACCTTGACGTTGGAGGACATGGTTTTCTCCAGGATCTCTCGC
>BOPN01008255.1:0-2500 GCA_017312705.2 Penaeus japonicus | reverse complement strand
CCCGTTTACAAACTGGTCAATCAGGAACAGAATGACAGTGTGCAAGATCGTCGTCAAGTCAGCGTCACCTTCACCCGTTGCGTCCTGTTGTGCTTCATTCCCAGGTGCTTCACCACCACGCTCACTCTTCCCACAGGCAGCACCGTCACCTTCGGCTGGTTCTTCTTCGGATAACATGATAACCTGTCTTGATGATGTACACTCGCTTTGAATTAAATATCTATGCATTTTATTCTATTTGTTTGCTATATTGATTTATTTCCTTTTGTGTACATTTGTTCGGTATAATGACAGCACAAATATATAGATATGTAACAGGCAATTTATATTCATGTATATACATATATATATATATGTATATATATATATATGTAAATACATATGTATATATAAACATATATATACATATATGTGTGTGTGTGAATATAACGTCTTCTCACGACGTTGACTCCAAAGGCATCTGTGTAGCCTCCAAATGCTTTGGCAGCTGATGCGACTCCTCATCAGTTTCGTGAATGGAGACATGACTGGACAAATTATACTACAATGATGAAAGAATTACATGTAATACCGAAACGTTCATTCTGGGTCGGTACATGTTTTTCTTCTCTTCTAATGCATTTTTAAAACAATTTACAGAGTAACCAAATTTTAACATACATTATTTGCTATTATATAATGATTATTCCTTGTCCTGCTTTATGACAACCCAGTCTTATAAAGAAATCAGTTGGGATATTATATATGTGCTTTTCAATGTGTTTATGTGCTCATGCGCGCGCGCGTGTTAGTATATTTGTATGTGTGAATATATATATATATATATATATATATATATATATATATATATATATACATATATATACATGTATATATATATATATATATATATATATATATATATATATATATATATATACATGTATATATATATGTATATATATATATATATATATATATATATATATATATATATATATATATATATATAAACACATATATATTATTTATATGTGTGTGTTAAAAAGCATATACTAAATACTTTTAGTCATATCTGTATACATATATATATATATATTCATGTATATATATGTATATAGGTATAGAAATACATAGATATACAAATAGATATTGAAAAGTAAACACTGAATATAACAGATATTCTTATAGGACCTGATTATCATACAACGGTTTTCAGAATATCAATAGCAACTAATGTATGATCCATTTTAGTTAAGTCCACTCTTGATTTCAAAGAGCCTTTTTCTTTGTGTTATTATTTATATACATATATATATATATATTTTTTTTTTACCATAATCAGGGTATCATTTTTCCTCTTGTCTGGATAGTAAGAATAATTTTGTCAAAATGGCCAGACTGTTGCCTTAAGTTATCTTACCTCGTCCGAACAACAGGACTGTTGCCAGCGCACAGGTTAAATTTGTACCCTGATCATAGGGAAAAAAATGGAACATTCGAATACAGAGATGACCTTAAGATTTAGGTTCTATATTATCAAATGATAAAACCAGTATAAGTGTTCTAGGATTAACCCTATGGTGTAGTATACCCAAGCAATTTTCCTTTTTGTGTTCATAAACGTCTTTATCGTTGCGGCATTCCCAATTGACCCCCCTCCCCCAGACCTCGTCTGCTGAGGCTCCAGCAACCTAGGTATAGATGGGCCAATACTCACCTTTTCTTCAGCTGAAGAGATGCTCATATATTCTATTCTTGGCACTAAGTCTATAATGCGAATGAAAGACCAGCCTTTGTGGTATAATTGGATTTTCCTAGAATCTGTTTTTCTTTTCTTCTTCGAAAAGTGGGTATTATTCTAGGTATTCTAGACTTAAGCATTCATTCCTTTTCCTGTTCTTTGTGCTATGTTTTCTGTAAGAACATGATTCACCACACTATATGCTTTATAGTACATGTTAATCACTTATGCTTTAGAATTATCATTATACATGCTATTATTAATATCATTGTTGTTATTGTTTCTTCAATACTATCATTACTATCGTTATTATGTTTATTGATGTTATTTTCATTAATATAATTATTTCTATTATCACTGTCATCGGTATCATTACTATTTTCATCATAAGTATCATTATTATCATCACAGCCATTTCCATCATCATCATAATTAACATCATTATTACTAGTATCATCCTAATTCTCATTATTCTCATTATGTCCTAATCATCATTGCCACTATCATTATCATTACTTTTAATATCATCATCATTATTATCATAATTATCATTATCGTTATTTTTATCATCATTGTTATTACCATTATTATCATTAGAGGGTATAAAATGCTTAGTTTGATGTACAAGACAATCATGTCCTCTGAAAAAAAAAAAAAAAAATCATTTCCTCATAACACAGGCCAAGAAATACAAAGTCTGCAATTGTAACATCTTATTTGTCTCTCCATACACTCTTAAATCTAATAGGCATCATACTAAAAAAAATTATGCATTAC
>BOPN01008254.1:30000-32500 GCA_017312705.2 Penaeus japonicus | reverse complement strand
TTGTCTTCTTATTTTCACTTTTATTATTAGCCTCTTTTATGTATTTCAAGAATCTTTAGGGTGTGTGGCAGTATCTCCATTCCTCTTATGTTGGTACATTCTTGTAAGTCCTCTTTGTTCTTATAATGAAAAAGTACCAATGTATTTTCCTACCAATCTTTGGGTAGCATTTCTTGCTTGGAGATTATTGTACGTCCGGTTACACTGTATTTCCACCCCTTCTTTTCATAGTCCTTCCCATACTTCTTCCGGAATTACGTCTGGTCACACTGACTTTTCTTTTCTTTCAAATACCTTGAACTTCTTGTCTAGAAATACTTGTTATCATTCCTAGTTTAATTCTGCATTATGTTTCGTCTTAGTATTTGATATAATTTTGTATTTTTACACCTCGACTTTGCAATGCTTTAGTTCCTCGAGTTTGGGGCTTTGAAACGAGACAAAATTAACCTGTGAAAATCTATTTATTAGTATATAGATGATCGGGTTTTGGGAAAACATATTTGCCATTCCGTAGGATATAGTAAATCAGATAACGCTTTCGTCTTCAATCTATTTATTATTATAATTATTTTACTATTATGTCCTTACTTAACACCATTCAAATCAGTGAGTCTTCTCCTCTTTTGTCCAATCAGCTTGTGGTGCTCATACGCTTATAATATTTGTCATCCCTCCTTCCTGGTTCTTTCCTCCTCCTCCTTCTCTCCATGTCCTTTCTCGCCCTTCTCTTTGTCCCTCTCTCTCCTCTCAATTCTTTCTATCTACATTTCTATCGCTCTCTCTTTCTCTCCTTTTCTCTCTCCCTCTCCCCCTCTCCTCCTGGTTTAGTCTCACTCTGGTATCTTTCTGGTATCTTTCTGGTATCTTTCTGGTATCTTTCTGGTATCTTTCCTCTGCGCTTCGGTCTGTGTATTTTTTTTAATTTCTGTGAGAGTAATACGCCGACTCCATTTCTGTCGTGCTGGTAGATTTTGTACCAATTTTTGCCTTCCACCTAGTCTATGTTTATCATTATTATCATCATTATTATTATCAGAATCATTATTGTTATCAATATCATTATTATCATAATCATAATTTTTATCGTTATTGTTACTTTGGTTATCATCATTGGCATCATTATTATCATCATTATTATTATCATTAATATCATCATTATTATTATCATTATTATCATCATTATTATTACCATTATTATCATCATTATTATCATCATTATTATCATTACCATAATAATGATAATCATTATTAATGCCATTGTTATTACCATTATTATCTTTGTTACCATCATTATCACTATTATATAATTTCATTATCATTATCATCATTATTAGTATCATTCTTGTTATTACCATTATCGATGTTATCATCATCATTGTTATTATAATTATTATCATTATTGTCATCATTGTTGCACTATTTATCATCTGCTACTACCACTGATATTATTAGTACAATCATTATTAATGTTATTATCATCATCATCATCATCGTTATTTTTATCATATTTTTTTATATTTTTATTATCATTATAATTATAAATATTCATTATCACCATCACTAGCATCAGCATTCTTCATCATCTTCAACATCATCGTTGTCATTATCATTACCTCCCTCATCACAAAAAATATTATTTTAACTGCATGTTGTACAAAGAATAGATTAGCCAAGCTTTTAATGCACTATGCAAACGTATGTTGCAAATAAAAAAGCAGCAATTATATGCTGTAATATACAGTATATTTTTAATGTGGATATATCATGCATTATAATTATTGTCTATATATAATGCAGAATTCGCGAATAAACGCTTGATGTTTGGGAAATGATAGAGTCGGTGCTGAATGCATTGTATATGTAAATTGATGGATTCAGTTCTGCATCAAATTAAATTGCATGTTAATGAACCTCTCTGCTCTATAGCAGAAGTACGTAATGTTGTTAATAAAGGTTCTATGAAGATAAAGTAATGCACAAATTTTATATATAGATATATACATATATATAATATATATATATATATATATATATATATATATATATATATATATATATATATATATATATGTATATATATATGTGTGTGTATGTATGTATGTATGTATCTATGTATGTATATGAATATCTATATATGTATGTAGATGTATATACATATCTATCTATCTATCTATCTATCTATCTATCTATCTATATATATGTGTGTGTGTGCGTGTGTGTGTGTGTGTGTCTGTGTGTGTGTGCGTGTGTGTGTGTGTGTGTGTGTGTGTGTGTGTGTCTGTGTGTGTGTGCGTGTGGATGAAAGAAATACATTTCAAATAACAAGCTCTTCTAATCGGTTTACATATGAAATACTCTAAGATAACAAAAGCCGCTCGTAATCAACTTACAATAAGTGACAGATAGAACAAGTCGAGTTAATAGTCAACTAAATCCCCTTTCATACCTTGCTCCAATCTCCAAGAGCAGGTTAAAATCTAACTCGACAGAAACGGGA
>BOPN01008254.1:12500-17500 GCA_017312705.2 Penaeus japonicus | reverse complement strand
GAGAGAGAGAGAGAGAGAGAGAGAGAGAGAGAGAGAGAGAGAGAGAGAGAGAGAGAGAGAGAGAGAGAGAGTGTGTGTGTGTGTGAGTGAGTATGAGAGATAGAGAGAAAGAGAGAGATAGAGAGAGAGAGAGAGAGAGAGAGAGAGAGTGTGTGTGTGTGTGTATGTGTGTGTGAGTGAGTGAGAGAGATAGAGAGAAAGAGAGAGAGAGAGAGAGAGAGAGAGAAGCACATGTCAATAAAATCGTTAGAGAGATGTGCCAAAAAAGCTGATCCTAGTGGGAGATTTCAGCAATGGCAAAGGGCGCACTATGGCTGACATGATATTGCAGGAACTACGAACAGTAGATCTCCAGCAACAGGAATATGGAGCGATCTTACATGATGCCACCTCATCGAATTAAGGTAATTCACTCTGATGCTAATACAATACTATATAATGCATGGTAATTTCTAACAAACATGCATATAATTTTCTAACAAACGTGCTTGGTAATTTCTAACAAACGCATTACTTCTAACCAACATTAATAAGTGATAATTTCTAACTAACATGTATGATAATTTCTAACAAACATTAATGATTATTTCTAATAAACATGCATGCTAATTTTAAATCATATTTGTACGTGTGTGTGTATCATATCAATTGTGTGTTGTCACTAATTTTGACTGTGATATTATTACACAGGCATCGAGACAGTCTCGGACACAAAATTTATTTGGCTGGCATGCAAACACCATGGCCTTGAACATATGACAGGGGCTATATGGACCTCCATTTTCGGACCAACGAAGAACGCAAACACTTTCTAAGAATAATGAAAAGAAATAAACCAAAACGCATCAAAAAACAGATTGCCAGAGGATGAACATGAATAAATGCAGAAACTGAAGATGGAAACAATTCAATATCTACATCAAGTTGCTATCTGAGAAGCCAGGAAGATGGAGAGATAAGGATAAGTGGTGTGCACGTACCTTGGCCTATCAGCAGCGCACGGCGAATGGCCATAAGTTATCCATTCTTCTAAGATGTTGGCCTCCTCTGGTCAGATAGGAGAACGGGACCTAGACTTCAGGCTGAAGCTGAAGAATTTCGTTACTTTTGCGTCTTTGGTGCACGTGAAATAGTGTATGCAATCATCTATTGACAGATATGTGCCTTGCAATTGTTTAAGGAACTTTTGCAACTGGAAAAAACATTCTCATAGATGGCTGAAACAGTGCTGAAAAAGTTGCAATGCCATAACTGTAATATTCTCTATATGCCCCGGCCTTGCAACGAGTCTGAGATGGCTACCGTTGCCCAGAAACTATGATTTCATTATATGATTTTATCAATGAGTATGTAGAGTATTTCCTGATGGGTTTACAAATATGGTATAATGAAAGATACATGAAACATAAACCTGAATATTAAACATTACAATCTTTGGTTTCCTTTTTCACTTTGTGTTATTTAAATGATGACAACACATTATATAAACACCAAACATGAATGAATCCAAAACTTGCAGATGACCTCGAGTATGACCTGACCACTGGGCATACTAGCTTTTGTCTAATATCTTTTATAAGCAAACGATAAGTATAAGGCTATATAAAGCCTTTACGTTCGCGTGTCCTCTTGTTGATATATTTCTATATAGATTCACTTTTAAAAAATAGAATACTGTTATGAAACATTTTTAAGGTTGGACTTTTTAGAATTTGGTTATTGTGTGAATAAAAAAATAAAAATCTCAGATATGATCCATTCATTATCAACTGAAGGTACAAACTCACTCACTCTCTCTCTCTCTCTCTCTCTCTCTCTCTCTCTCTCTCTCTCTCTCTCTCTCTCTCTCTCTCTCTCTCTCTCTCTCTCTCTCTCTCTCTCTCTCTCTCTTTCTCTTTCTCTTTCTCTTTCTCTTTCTCTTTCTCTCTCTCTCTCTCTCTCTCTCTCTCTCTTTCGCATATAATTCCCTTTCTTTTATATCCATTGAATCTTTTCCATCTGATCATCAAAAGGTTTCATTAACAAGATTTTTTCTTGTACAAGGCAACCGAAAATTCTCTTTATAATTTCATTTGAAAGAATAAAGAAATTCTGACTCACAAAGTACTATCAAATAATATTACTTACAATCTGAATATTAAGAGTTTTTTGTGAATGTAAAAAAATAATGATAAATAAATTCGAAATGTCCACCATTAGTGATTTGGCAAACATTAAATCGATACTGCAGATGTTGTAAAGGCCGCTTCAGCAAATCATTATAAAGTCGTTTGGTCACAGCTGTGATTATTGCTTTTAAATCAACAATATTTATTACCCGTATACTATACATAACATCTTTGACGTATCGTCAGTAAATAGCCCTTTTCCATAATTCGTAACGTAATATTTTTTTCCTTTACTAGTCTAATATCAAACGGTTACGTAAGGCATAGTTAGATGTCGAACGAGGCATTTTTAGTTCGTGTCGAGATGGGTGGACTGCGAACAAAAGCTTCTAGAATGCGCCCGACATTCTATTCAGATGTTCAAGTCCGCCCTTCTCTCTCTTCATGCTATACATTTCCTTGAACTTCTTGTACAGTGCTACATTCGAATGGGTATTCTTAATGTAAGAGTTCTGTTGGAAAGAGTTCTAAACCTGCGTTGGATTTTTTATTTTATATTTGGTTTCAAATAAACCATTGGAAACACTGTAATTTACCTCTATACATTCTTTTGGTACAGGTCCGTAAACATATTTTGTAAAAGGGGAAAATAAATATTAGTACATGTAAAAACAGAAATAAACACCGATACATATTTCTGTAAAACAAGAAAATGGATTTTCTACAGTCCGTAGCTGAGTTCTGGGAATGTAAAGAATCTGTAAAGATCATTTCCAGCCATCCTCTTTATTCTGTTGCAATCTTAGACAGCCATTACCTTGGTTCAAGGGCCAAACCCTCAAACATGGCACTGGCTCAAGTATACAGAGAGCTCCCATCAGTCGGCTGTGGAATTGCTCTACCACACTCGCCGTTATTTGATCGACGTTACTACTGCAAATTGCTTCGTGCCTATCTGAGCTCTCGGTTATTTTCTAGGCGTGAGTTTTCAGTTACCTAGGTTAGTTTTGAATGAGCTTTTATCAAAAAGATTAATATATGTTAAGTAATATGATTAACATTCATTGGTGAATCAAATAAGCATCGGATTTGCATTATTATATTATATAGATGGCGATTCTTATCAATCTCAATGTTACTATCGTTAACTTTGTTGTTGTTATTGGCGGTATTGTTGGTGTTCTTATTGCTGTTCTTTCTTGCAGATCTATGAGAAAATATTGGTGACACACCTGGGAACAGATGTAGTTATAGAAATTGCCACATAAAACCCCACAATGCCCTCAGGAAACAGAGACAACACGTTGATTGAAGGTGGAAGCTTGTTCCCTCCACAACCACAGTGGAAGTCCATATTAGAGAGACGGAGCAGAATTTACAGTCGTTATGCCTTCATTTATTAGTATATACTGTGTGTACGTGTATATTTCTATTTAATATCTATTTGCTTATGTATCTCTGCATACATATCACACATACTCAAGGATGCGACTACGTACATAACAAAAACTTTGGAGGAACCCGACCTGACTCCCGGCAATAAGCGCCTCGGGAGCAGATGGATTCGATAAAACGTCCCTCTACTCTTCCTCTGGAGAATGTTGAGTAAGTGAGTGACGTCTCGCACACGTCCTGACAACGGGAGTGACATTAAAAGTCGTTCCCGTTGCCAAGAGGTACGTAGGATGTCAGTCACTTGACGTGATATCACACGGAGTATGCGCGATATTACATTTGTAGTACAGCATTTACTCAGTGGATATGATACGAGGTTCTGGCTACAAGTGTCACTATGCTGGTAGAGTATGGTCATTCTCCGAACTTAATCTAACGTGATCCAAGCTTCAAGCTAGTCTAACCCATGCCAATATGAATTAACTTTACGATACCGAACTTAATATTGTGCACTTAGGGCTGGGTGATGAAAATATTGCAAGTGACCAAAAAAAAGTGTTAATTATTTTACTTACAAACTATATGTTAAAGGTGTTTAGCTATAATTTGCATAATGCGGAGTTATTATTTGTAGCACTTGTTTATCTGAGATATATACCTGTTTTAGTATTATGATAACATGCTTCACTTATGATTTATAATTTATTTACCTTTTTATCAATGAATATTTTCTTTCCTCCTTTTTTTGTTTTAAAGTAATGTGAGTCAGTGGAACCGCGCCTGAGTAGAGAATATGCTTAAACGTAAAAACAATCAACTATAAAGCTATTGTAAATTTACGAATATAAACAGGTTTGCAATACATACAATGTATCATTAGCCTCAAACATAAAGTCAATGGTTATATCAACAGGATTTATGATACGTAAATTTTGAGAACTACATTTAAATTAATGTTTTAGTAAATAGGAGAGGAAAATAAAAACAATAACAAAAAACACCCTCGCCCCCCCCCCACCTACCCACACACACTGTGCGAACGTTTATCACTTTAATTCACTATAATTGCAGACTGTAATAATTATGATGATGTGATGCCGTCATTAACCGGATTAAATTGCTATTTTGGGCTTTTGTCCGGTCAGCCCAAATTCGGATTTTCTTTGCAGTTACTCGAGTTTGTGGTTCAAAGCTTAAGAAGATTCTTAGAGAGGAATATGAGTAGGTTGTATGGTTACTCTGACACATCAGGAAAAGCTGCCCTTGTGTGTGGAAGTGATATGTAATATTATACAGCCACATATTGAAGTATTTCGATTGTAGAATGACGAATTGAGTTTTAAATGACTAATGCGGAATATTATTGAATATGTTAATAGCTATGGTAAATGGTTTTCTTGTAACTGATAAAAAATAAAGAAAGCTATTGACCACACAGAAAATGAAAACCTCCACTTATGAACTACATTAACCATACCCTTGAAATTCTCCCTAATC
>BOPN01008253.1:25000-27500 GCA_017312705.2 Penaeus japonicus | reverse complement strand
CAATTAGCATGTTGATCTTTATCAAGAGACAACATCAGCGCTACCTGCCGGCGGCCACCTCTTGGAAGCCTCAAGTTAAATCACCTGTGATATTTCGCTTTCCCTTCTGAGATTTTTTTTAGGCCTATGCAAATCTGGTGGGAGATATGAATAAAAAGTTATGCTAATGAACTTAAATTTTGCTGGGAAAAGGAAGTGGACGAACACATATAAGCACATATTACGTTTATTAAACTAATTTTTTTCTTTATTCATATATTCATTTATTCATTTATTCAAATCTTAAACTCTTCGTTCATTGATTCATTCATTTCTTTATTCATTCACTTATCAATCTACTTGTCATTTCATTTATTTATTTGATTATCTGTTTGTCTATTAGTTTAAATATTGTTTATTTGTTGTTAACTTGAACAAACATCAATAGATATAATAGATGTTTATTACCCATCTATACTCTTATCCTCCTTTTATTTCCTTACACGAAGAATAATCAGTCTGAACAAATATAGTGTACTATAAATAATCTATCTCCCCAAAGACTTTCCCACACGTAAATACATCTTTTTGTTTATAAATTCGTAAGACTCTTTGTCCATCAGCGTGTATCTTTCACTGTCTGTTTTCCACATATCTACTGTATATATCTGTTTCTTCTACACCAACCTATCCATCAATCTACATGCCGATCTATTTATATTGTTGTCTGGCGGTCCACCAATGTTTGTATGCATATATGTATGAAGAAATTTGTGTTTATGTGTGTTTGTGTGTACGTACACATGTCTTTGTGTTTCTCTACCTGTATGTGCATTTTTATATTTGATTCTTTGTGTGGTTGTGCCGTGGTATCTATTTTCATATTAATATGCATGTTTATTGGCTTGATAAACAGACAGACAGAGAGAGAGAGAGAGAGAGAGAGAGAGAGAGAGAGAGAGAGAGAGAGAGAGAGAGAGAGAGAGAGAGAGAGAGAGAGAGAGAGAGAGAGAGAGAGAAGAGAAGAGAGAGAGAGAGAGAGAGAGAGAGAGAGAGAGAGAGATAGAAAGAGAGAGAGAGAGACAGACAGAGAGAGATAGAGAGAGAGAGAGAAAGAGAGAACGGTACAGAAACAATGAAAGAGAATCAAAAAAAGAGACCGAAAAAGATTTTAAAAATATATACACATAGGCATGAAACAACTAAACAAACAAACAGTGAAAGAAATAAACAGACACAGCAATTAGAAAAGCAAAAACAAAGCAACAAAAGCTCAACTTCATAACGACGACAGCAAGGAGTGGCCGAGACTAAGAAAGGGGGCTTGGAGGACGAGACACAAACCAAGGCGTTGACATCAATTAAGATATGTCACCGATTCTTACGTGACTTGGAATCCGTAGCTGTGAGGGTGGCCCAGCGAGACCTGTTGCGGCTCTTCTCAACGCGGTCTCCTGGTCTGCTGGAACGGGTCTTTTGGGAGAAGGCGCGCTGGTGGTACCTGGCAACTGTTTTCTTTACTTTATTATTTTTTTCGTTTTCTGTTTTCTCTCTCTCTCTCTCTCTTTTTATTGATAATTCGTTTGCTTTTTTGGACAGTGAAAGGAACAGTGATAAAATTGTGAGATTTGTGATAATGATGATATTAACAATAAGATTATTACAATAACGATAATGGAAATACAACATGATATAGTAATTGTATTGATAATGCTAATGCTAATAAGTATCACGAGATAGAGAATATAAAAACGATTTCAACAGTTACATTGACAATGACAGCGATAACAATGATAATGATGACAGTAATGTCAATAATAACTATAACCCCTCCAAAAAAGCACAACCAATATACAACACTACTACTACCATCAACCACAACAATTCCAAACACTACTCCTACAACATCTCTAGAAACAACCACAACACCAAACATCCCCATCCCCAGCTCCCTACCACCCCTCCTCCCCTTCTCCCCTCCCCACCAGCCAACGCTAACCAATCATAATCAAGTTCTCCCTCGGACTTCAAGACAAGAGTCAGCAAGAAGAGTCCAGAGGAATGAAGAGGACATGAGAGGAATCGAAGGGAATCAGAGAGAGTCAAGAGTAGCGAAGAGTATCAAGGGGAGGCATGAACAAGCAAATTGAGTCAAGAGGGATAACAAAAACGGGATCAATAGAAATAAATAAGAATCAGCAGAAAGCAAGAGGAATTAATAGAAATGAATATGAATCAAGAGGAATCGATAGAAATCAAGAGGAATCGATAGAAATCAAGAGGAATCGATATATATCAAGAGGAATCAATAGAAATCAAGAGGAATCGATAAAAATCAAGAGGACCCGAGAAGTGTGTTTCGAGCCGCGTGATGGGTGGCTTCGAGTCGGAACAGGAACACATAAGGTGGCGTCGGGTGTTCAGGTGACCATTGCGTGTTATCGTTGAGGTCTTGTCGTATGCCTTGAATCCGTTAGGTGCGCATCTGAGCGAAATTGGACAAAGAAACATAAAGATGATT
>BOPN01008252.1:45000-47635 GCA_017312705.2 Penaeus japonicus | reverse complement strand
TATGTAATTAGTCACATGCCAAATGTTTTCCTTTTCTTTAGCGATCGTTAATCTTTGTAGCGAAAACCGCTAAGCGTGAATAGAATTAACGGCTAGCGCTCATGGCTATCTAAGGATATGCGTTATTATCAGGGCACAAAGGAGTTCTCTCGCAAACTGTGACACACGTCAGTAAAGAGGAGGAAAGCGTGAATATGTCTCCGTGTGTATGTGCGCTTAGTGTACTTGATGTGTATACCGTATGCACACAGAGAAATGTGTGTGTGTGTGTGTGTGTGTGTGTGTATATATATATATACATACACACACACACATGCACAGCATCTGTATGCATGCAGGCACACTCGTAAAAAGGCGTGTTACTTAGTATACACTTTACATACCAACACATACACGCACAAAAATACACAAGTCCACACTATCTTGCTCTCGTACCTCAAGGAACATAAAGGTTTAATGTGATATAAGTTGTCATTTATGAATCCTGAATATGCAATCAGACACTTACATCTGACACAGATAATTGTTACGTTCATCATTGTCAAGTAGGTCCTTGTACCTTGCAGCATTTACTTTCATCATATTGTAACAATAGTGAGTGACCTCGCGATCGTATCAATATATTTTAATTGTCAGTCTATTTAAACTGCTAGGGTCGTGTGTTTCACAGGTGCTGAAAAGAAATACGATTTACAGTATTTTACTGCATGTTTTATAAAACAGAAACGTTGCAATATCTTACGCATAATTTCCACTTGCAACTATACCCTCAGCTTCAAAAAGCGTGTGGCTAAGCGTTGCCTTGGGCGGTACCTCAAGATGACAGAGTTCGGCGTGGGCAGGTAGGGTTGTCTTATTGTTCAGGCGGAGCTGTCAGTATCAGTCGAGGTTAACAAACGACTCCTTCAAGAGTAAGCTTGTGATGGCACCCACACGCGAACACTGTTCTCACTTGTTGAATCACGCTGTTTTCATGGGGACTTGATGGGCACTCAGATGCACGGCCGTGGAAGCCATATGCTCTCCCTCCACGCCCACACTTATTATAAAACTAAAACACGCATGGGAGAAATTTGGTAGCAGATTTATGTATAGGCTACATGCGAACATCATACACGCATACGCATCGGTAGCACAAACAAAGAGTGTTCTTGATACATAATAACGGTTGGCAGAAACGAAAATAATGTAAATTTCCATGCAGATGCGGATTCAGTAGCAGCAAATGAACGTAACTGAGAAACTTTCGCCAGTTCAATCTGAATATGTCGCTTATCGTACAGAACAACAAAGTAGATTTGCAAACAATGGCAAGAACTACAATTGCACCTTAAACGTTAGACATGGCAAATTGTATAAACAACATTGTAGTAATTTTGAATATGATAATGTATCGGTCTTCATAAACAGTGGCCGTCCCTTGAACGAATTCAATAGATTTAACTAACGTCTATTTAGGACCCAGCCCGAGGAACTAATCAGCGTGTCGGGACTCCCTGTAAGTCAGCAATCAAACCTTATTACCGTTGTTATGCGACCAGCATGTTCAAGCGGCCGGCCGGGCCCTTGCATGCCACGTCCCATAACTATCGCTCTGCCATCGATTACCAGCTGAGCCCCATCGCAGCCCCATTTAGAGCGACTCTGAACCTTCCTTATCCAGCGCTGGAGGGGGTTGCGTGCATCCTTGGCTGGGGAGCGCTGAGTGTGTATGGGGGATGGGGTATAAGGTGTCTTGGGTCATGCAGCTGTTGATTAGAGTTCGCCACAGGATCAGCAAGGTCAGCCAAGGGGTTAATGAACCGTCGCATTAATAGGGAGATAAAAGAAAATAAGTAAGCCATCCACGGCTCCATTCAGGATCCACCTCCGTGCCGTCGCAGAGAAGCCACTGACGTTAATTACAGTTCATGTAAAAGCCTGACAATTCATTAAACATAGTTGCAGCATAGGAAGTGAGTTATGGGTGTTGCAACCAGTCTCCGATCCAAAGCTTAAGGTTACCGTGTTGGCTGGTATCGTGTTACTCGATCGTCAGCGTCGCAGGGATGAGCTGTGTTACCTGTGTTACTATTTATTGTTACGTACGACGAGCTTGTTTGTGCATCTTTGCCGTGGCTCCTCCTTCGTGGCTCACGCGGCCTCAGCGCCACTTCGAACACACATCACGTGACTTGGAGAACCACTGGAGGCCGCTCTTTTAATTAACAAGTTATTAGAGGGCTTTCTACTGATGTATAGGCCTGGGAACTCCGTTTTCTATTAAATGCTCCCCAGTAATACGAGCTAAATGGCGTCCTTACCGACAGATCCTTTATTATACGCTGATAAGTGAAGCAAATGCCCGCCTGCGGAGACTTTCATATCGCTTTTCTAACCTCCAGACCCAGCCTCCTGATGGCATGGCTTTCAGAATGACAATTATGGGCCATATATATATGTATATATATATATATATATATGTGTGTGTGTGTGTGTGTGTGTGTGTGTGTGTGTGTGTGTGTGTGTGTGTGTGTATGTGTGTTGGGATGATAAAGAATGTTTTTGAATGTTCGATATACGGAATCACAGCACTACGATATTCCATAAATATAAATGGGCTGATATCAATAACGAATAATGATCAGCAACATGG
>BOPN01008252.1:25000-30000 GCA_017312705.2 Penaeus japonicus | reverse complement strand
TTCTGTTTAAAAAAAAATGAGGAAAAATGATGTGTGTGTGTGTGGGGTGGGTGGGGGGAGTGTGTGTGTGTGTGTGTGTGTGTGTGTGTGTGTGTGTGTGTGTGTGTGTGTGTATGTATACATACATATATATATATATATATATATATATATATATATATATATATATATGTATGTATGTATGTATATATATATATATATATATATATATATATATGTATGTATATGTATATATATATATATATATATATATATATATATATATATATATATATATATATATGCATATATGCATACACATATGTTAATTTATATATATATATATATATATATATATATATATATATATATATATATATATATATATATATATGTACTGTATATATATATATATATATATATATATATATATATATATAGATAGATAGATATACATATACATATATATATATATATATATATATATATATATATATATATATATATATATATATATATATATATATATATATATATATATATATATATATATATATATATATATATATATATATATATATATATATTATATATATATATATATGATTGTTAGGTCGAAGTGTAAATGGTTTGATTAGGCAAGACACGAAAACTTCCAGTTCCATCACCAAACATTTCAGCGATCGTACCTACCTAGAAGGCCCCTGTCTCCACCACCCACGAATTATAGCATTAGCAAGTGACACCATATAAAGAATCGCGCACCATCAACCTCCCGGTGCAGGCCACGTAGGATCTCCTATGGTCTGGTTTTTAGCATCATTATAATGGGATTCAAACCTTAATGGTTCTGCTCAGCGGGCCCTGGACTCTCGACGGCCCATTCCAGTTTGCCGTGTGTTGGGCTTTTTCTCTTGGGCTATTCACTCGAAATGCTAAATGAGCAAGTGTGGATGAAATCTGGAAAGCTTGCTTGTGAGAGAAAGAGGGGTGGGGGGTGGGGAGTGGGGCGGTGGAGAGGGAGGTGGGAGATGAGTCGCAAGAGAAGAGGAAAAAGTAAAAGAGGGTAAAAGAACGAGGGAAAAGATAATGTTTGCAAATGTTTTATATATGGGAGTGTCCTTACCATACCCATACAAACTCAAGTGGTCATGCACACACAGCCAATGTACACATGAAGACTAATTTTGATAACGTGGCGAGTTTCGATTATATATAATATTTACCACTGACATACATTTGCAAGATAATATTGGACCTGTTCACATCAGTATATATTTACCTATGCAAATACAAATCCAGTTATGAAAATGCAAATAAATATATAAACAATTAAAGCTTTTCGTTACTCCCAAAGACCTTCGAAGTCTACGAATGAGCTTCTATATATTTTTTTTCTTATCTCTACGGCATCAGAGGTCAGGGCATCCTATGGGATTGCCCTTCTAAAGGTAAATAAAAGTTCTCCTTCGCAGGTCAATTCCGCAGCCTATAATCAGGCGTTACACAGCGATGAGTAACAGGGGAACTAAGTTATCCGCGTGCTTCATTACCTGCCTCTGGTTAATAACCCCTTCGGATAATAGTATCTGCGGCCGCATCTACGCCTCACTTAGCCGGACGATGTACAACAAGTGTTCCCATCTGTTCTTGCCTTTCCTTTCACTATTTCTCGGTATCTAGTCCACAGGGGAGGAGGGGCCGACAAGTGTCCATGAACAGATCGCCTGGCGTTCGCCGTCTCACCGGCAAAGGAGAGTCACTGTGTCCGATTTAAGGGGATACTGCTCAGCATTCAGGCTACGGAGAAACCACCTCATCGACTAGTGTTCACGAAGCAATCTCCGTAAATAAGCGACAGGGAAGGGGTTCTTTTATTCATGATTGCCTGTCAAGAAGTCAAAATGGAGGCTCGACTCTCTCACACGTGTCAAAACCATGATAAAGAACCATTTTTTCCATTGAGCAAATATCGTAATCTCAGTCATTAGTCCGCATGTATATTCAACACTGCGTAAGCGAGTCATCGTATTTTACGTCTCCACCTTGCGTACAAATAGAGAAACTCTTGCGGGAAACCTTTTAAGGCGGATTTCTTTAGAAACTGCAGTGGATCGAATCGTTACTTGAAATAGCCTATTGGTTTTAACATTTTACAATATTATATGGGTGGTTGAGCTACTTAAAGGCACTTGATGGTTTTCATTCAAGTTTATTTCAATGCTTAAATCCCATTCCCTTTAAAATAAATGCACACACACACACACACACACACACACACAACACACAACACACAACACACAACACACAACACACAACACACAACACACACACACAAACACATATATGTTTATATGTGTATGGCCATTGGAACGTAAAGCGTATTCGTGTCTGTTAACCTTGGTATCAGTGGGAGCACCATTATGCTGAGTATCGAGTAATGCCCTCACATCATCGACTGAAGTTATCCCCTTCCTGCCATACATTCGTTTTTCATTCATTTCGTCTTGTTGGGTGTCTCTGTGGCATACCGTTTCTCTTCTTCTTACCTGTTCCCTTTTTTCTTTACTGCACTCAATCAAAACCTTTAAGATAATGCCACAAGTGACCTCACAACTGGCTCTCCTTGCAGGTGGTCTAAGGAAAGACGGGTTTGGCACTTAAGATGCTGCTCGAAAAGGTCTCCCGCATCCCGCGACCTATCCCTTGAAATATGGCTACAAGAGCGGCTACACCTGGGATTTCACTCTGACGGGGGCTCCTCCAGATACCGCCCTTATCTCGCGATCATCACCCAGATATCACATGATTATCATTTGTACCTCTTAGCATTTTGTCCTTCATTCACGCCTTTGTATTAGGGAAGGTGGGAGTTCGAATCTGGCACAGCTAGTTCCTATAGAAAATGGGCAAGTTGGAACACTTTAATTACCACTCGCACTGCTGTTTTTGGTTACCGTAAAAAAACAATATTCATAAACGTTGGAGAAAAGATAAATGAAGCTAGATAAATAAGAATGAGAATATACATGACGATAGCAAGTTGTTATTCGGCTTGACGTGTGTTTTAACGTAATGATACACCGAGAGATCTTTTAGCGGTTTGCATACTATTATATCATTTTCATACACTGCTTATGTATTCATAGGCAGTAATTATTCTTCAGTGTCATTCAAAACGGCTACTTACAAGAACCCTTCATAACGAATTCGAGTTTGAGATATATGTGGCAAGCTCTTCACGTTGAAGTTATAAAGAACGTCTCCTAAACATTATGTAAATCGAATGATAATTATATTAAAGTTGAACGGGCAGGTTTGTAAGCCATCTGTCCGTTTCATGTGATAAATTCTCAAGGATGCATCATCATGTAAACAAGCCTCAAATAGGCCTACGTCAGAGCTCAGGTGAAACAAAATCCACACGAAACGTTATGTATGGACTCTTGACATGTAAATAAGCATAAATAGCCTCATGTACACACGTAAACACAAATGAACATAGAATACAAAATGTTATAAAATATCATATTTCTGGTGAAAATCAAGCAGGATATTTCTTTTCTGTGTTTCCAGTTTCCTTCATGAATCATTGCGAAACTGTTCCTTTGATTCCAGCAGAAAAACAGCACGGACGATATACATTCAACAAATTTACCTTCCTGTCAAATCCCAAATCGGGATTTACTCAACATACTTGAAAAGAGGTAAACATAGCAAATCGCTTTCTTACTCTGGATCTGTTTAATAGTCAATGAAAAGACAAACACTGAAATATATTGTTGTCAACAGAAAAGCTGCATACTTATGTAAATGCCCAAGAACCCGGACCTTAGTTTCCTTTCCGAACGCCTCCATTGTTTTGACACTTTTTCCCTCCCTTTCCAAAGCCAAGGAAAGATGACACTAAATCCCGGGATGACAAGGCATGTTAGGCTCGAAGACTTAAAGGGTGGAGTTCACGGCAGATAAGATGTATGAGAATGTGACGTCTCGAGGTTAATCTCCATTTATCCCTCGCCAAATTTTATTCCTAATCCGGATCTGAGAGTAGTGATGAATGGCCGTATCGATAGGAGCGCCGATAATGCAACGATGATAATTAGATAGAATTATTTTAGCGAAAAAATAATTAATAGGTACCCGTGTTTTGGGGGCACGGCTGAACGTAATCCCGGGAAAGGTTTCTGTTCCAAAGGCCTTATCAGCTGCCACTTCGTGAAACAGCATCCTTGTATCTTGCCTCCCCCTGTGATCAAAACAAGTCTTGCATTTCTGTGATTCCTTTTCATGATACATAGAATCTTCTGAAGCTGCCGGCGCAAAATAACTTCATGTGACGGCGTCTAGGTGTGGTGATCACCCTTGCAGAGATACAATTACTGCACGAAGGAAAACAGGCTTGCACTCCACTAGATGACGGTGCTACGTACTTATGGCATGGCGATCTTGCACAAAGTCCATTGCTGGTTACCTGTAAGTCGGTTGTTCGAGTTGTTACCTCTGAAATTTCTTTCTCTTGACTTTCTTTTCATCTATTATCAGTCTTGAGAAAAGTTGCTTGATTTGGTTTGAGAACCATGGGTACTAAACGCAGTACCGTAATCTGTGGTTATTATTATTGGTATTATCATTAAGACTATCATTATTATCATTATTATTATTATTATCATGGCTGCAATTATCCTTATTATTACCATCATTATTATTGTTATCATTCTCATTATAGACCCGTTGCAAATTGTTTACAAATGGGAGCGAGGCAACTGCTGCGCGCGCATGTGTTGCGGCAAAACAACTTTGTTTACACTACGTTGCCAACTAAATTCTGCGTGTTCATAACAACATTCGTAACGTATTTCGGAAGAGCAAAATGCCGAGAAGCTGCTGTGCTGTTGGATGTACGAATCGCCAGATTGGCGATAAAAAAGATCTCACATTTTATAAGATGCCGAAAGGCTCTACGCCATTAGAGAGACGACGGAGAGACGACTGGATAAAGGCAATAAGGAGAGATGACT
>BOPN01008252.1:17500-20000 GCA_017312705.2 Penaeus japonicus | reverse complement strand
GCAGTCAATTAACCGAGTCTTCCTCGCACAGCCCTAACAACGAAAGGCCAATCGCAGAGCGTGGGATGGAACGTGCATCAGCCAAGATTAAAGATATGGTAGAAAGCGGCAGGAGAAGAACACGTTTAATCATCCGATGTGGCGTCTCAATCAGGCTCCGTCCGCAGCATTAATGATGACGAGTGGCGCCGGGGTCACGTGTCCTTCCATCGCATTGCTGCCCATGCTGCATGTCCTCGCGGCCCCCACTCTGTTGGAAGGTCTTCTAGTGAGGATGCTTATGAGTTGCTATCTTTTCCAAGATTTATTTTTCCTCTTTGGGTGAGCGAAACACAATGGTATTGACTGTCAATGCCGGAGCAGTTTCCCAAGGTCATTTTGTCTAGATTACTACTGCTTTTCCAGGAGATGGAGTTTTTTTTCAGTACCCATGGATCTCTCCAAAAAAAACATTCCAGTTTCGTAGACGTCGGTCCCTATGTTAAAAGGAACTCTATTTCATCTATTTCATTATTATTACAATTTAATTACCCTCTAAAATCACCAAAACTGATGCGAATGGCGCCGGTATGTTTTAAGCGGAAAATGCAAGTTACCTGCTTCTAGATGACATCCTCAGAGCGAAAGCTACTTGTATACCAAGCCCCTCATGCTATTTTCGTGCACATACAGTCCATGGTAAAGTATAAAGATCTCAGACAACTTTATAGAGTTCATTCCACCATAGAGGTAAGAAATAAGATAACCTGAGTAAGACTGTCATTGCCTATCAAGGGACATGAAACGCTGCCTCTTTACTGAATAAGCGCTAGCCAAAGTCAGCAGAACGACGCAGGCAACATCAAAGCGTGTTCTCCGGGGACCTTTAACAGCACGCTGCATAAAACTCCTTAAAATGCCAGCAGACACGATCGCCAGCGCACACCGCCTCAAACTCCCGAGGTGCAGACATGATGCGCCACAGCGATACATAGAGACCCGAAAAGGCAACCCGTTAGTGAGACAAATTTCCAACCTCCAGGTGGGAAAATGTTAGCGGTCGGTTAAAGAAGGCATGAACTTGATAATAAGACACGCATTTATATCCTGCAGACAGCAAAACATTCTTACAGGCAAAAGACAGCGCGTCGTATAAACTCGGGACCTCTAAAAGGGGAGTGTGGTGAAAAGGGGGTTGTGAGGATGTTTAAGGTGGAGGGGAGTGGTTGGCCCCTGTTGTAAGTCAGGACCCCCTAAGGCTTCGAATAAAACAAACACGCATACTTAATACACATACAGACCAACGCGTGGCGCTTGTACTTACACATTCTCCTTTTAAGGCGTCCAAATGCTCTTTAAAAGCTGTACATAGGATAACCGTCAATAAGTTTTGTATAAAGAAATAATGTGTCACTATTGTTTATTTTTCAATAAATGTAGTCGGCCTATCGCTGAAGAGGCATGGGAAACCATCAGCTTTCTCCTCCAGAAAAAAAGGAAAAAGCAAATATACTTCACGAAACGGCCTGTAAAGGATCCCCCGATGAAAAGACAGATGCGTGAAGTCTGGAGGTGGCGGGGGGCGGGCCGGGGCTGCATGGCAAGTGATGGCAGGTCGCCGGTGTATCGGGAAGGCGCACTATCCATCACACAGTGGTCAGCCTGCCCCCCGCCCGCTCCCTCCTGCCTCCTCACCCCTCCCGCGCTCTCCCGCCCGCTGGCTGGCGCTCGTGCCCTATACCATATACTTGGTTCTTTAAGTCCGTTCGCGTGTTGAATCATATACCTGCTGTCAGGCCGATCATGCCCAGCGCCATAGACTGGCCAGGCCTCAGCTGCTCATGCGTGAACGGTTATGCCCAGGTCAAATACCCATGTATTTCTGAAGCGATTGTTTTTCTGGACTTGTTGTTTAAGTATATTGCTCTTTCTGTCTGCCGCCTTTCCTTATTACCGAGACTTTCAGGTCAGGTTTGTATGTTTAGTTTGTAGCATTTACATCCAACTTACATTAACCACGCATTCGAGGTTGGGACGTGGCGGTGATGACCTGAGAGCAATGTTTAAGACTTTGCAACTAAGAAAAACATTGTCATAAACTGAGTTTCGCCGACTCGGTGTTCAGAATATATGGACCTGCCTGCTGTTATACACCTAACAACAAGACCTCATTTCGAGTCCCTTTCATACCGATTATTGTTGTCCATGAAGATCCGTAGTGAACCAGAGCCTGACCTTCCTAGTCCCTTCTGACCCCAACATGTTGTCTGACCACAGGCTTAATGCTAGTATTGTCGACCCCTTCTTCCACCCATCATCTAAACAAAACGGATGAGAATTGACTCAGTGCGTGAATCGACAATGGCGCCTTGTATGAGCTCTGTCCAGACTAAGGAGATAGAAAGAGTGGCGTTAAATGAAATATATTATTATTATTACTGGGAGCTCCCCTGTCAATCTTTTATTTTATGTGAACAATAGGACGAACTCAACTCTAAGAGTATTTGAACTATTTTCCATT
>BOPN01008252.1:0-5000 GCA_017312705.2 Penaeus japonicus | reverse complement strand
TCGATGTTTATTGCCGTTTTTATGTCTATAGTAGACCCTGCTTACCGTGACTGTCACTGCAAGGGTGAACGACCGAAAACCACGAGCGAACAGTCGTTGATGGAAGAGAAACAGCAGATGAATTTCACGCACCAGCGTGTGATCTTTTCTGCATGGCCAAAACTGGCTTTCTTTTATAATTCTGACAATGTACTGACACTTACATATGTAAATGAATGTATGTACTCATATTTCTACGGAATGTATAATTCAGATACTGACTTCTGAACGGCATCACAGATAATGCATGAACAGCTGAAATCTCGCCAACATTTTATATTGTTGCAAGTGGTCCAAGCATCGTTGCATTTGCTTCCTCAGAACATGGTAACGGCGAAGCAAGCTTTTTCTCTCCCATTTGTTATTCTGACACACGGGAACACTATGAGCACCAGAACCGCCCTCATGGCCCGGGCTCTTTGTATAGTGCCAGGACCTCGAAGGCTCGCCCAGTTGGCCTCCTGGTGGGCATTAAGAGGCCTCCCAGCAGCCGCCGCGTTATCATTCTTATCTTGACTCATACAGCTTTATCACAGTCGCTCATCGCCGGGCCGGGAAAGCTGATATCCCGGGCCACAACTATCAATCAATTATATGGCTCGTCGGGGGAGTTTTTCAACGGGTGTCAATTGCATTCGCGCCGCTTGTTGCACGAGCCCGGAGCTTTGGTTCTGGCTCATTTGTGGTCCCGTTGAGGGCTCGGCAGCCAGGCGAAAGAGGGCGAAAATTGGAGACTTCGCTGGGCTTACGCGCCAGATCTTGAATTATGGTTACTAATGTGGCATTGATGCATGAGGCAGAGCGAGGGCGGAGGCCAGTGTTTCCAATGGGAATTCAGGCAAGTTTTAGGGAGATTAATTGCTCTTTGGGTGTGCAACGCTTAGAAAATTGATATCATATCACAGAAATTACACGGTATACATGTAGATAGATAGATAGATAGACAGATAAATGTAAAAGGATAAATATGATATACAAATAGAATTATTTATATTCGCAGATATGTATATATACATATATACATGTGTGTGTGTGTGTGAGTGTGAGTGTGAGTGTGAGTGTGAGTGTGAATGTGTGTGAGTGTGAGTGTGAGTGTGAGTGTGTGTGTAAATCCAAATATATTTAAAATAATGCACATTGAAGCTGGAATAAGTTCTCGCGACGTGAACGGCAAGGAAGGGGGATGCTAAAGGCGCCACGTCACGGGAGTCGCCACAAGCCGCCGGGCCCCGTCGGTCGCCATGCCGTCCGCGGTCGCCGGGTGATGGACGCTGCTGAAGCCAAGACGCTGAGCCGCCTTAGCATGATGCCTCGGCCAGCTTATATAAGGAAGGGTAATGGGGTCCGGGTCATGCTAGATTCGTTCTGAGGCGCTGCATTAGTCACAGCAAACTACTTTCGTTAAGTAAAATTGGCCCTCGTGTTGTTTCAGTATAGAGTCGGAGGTAATGCTGTGCATTTGCAGCATAACTAGTCTTCCTTTGTCCATTCATCATTAGGTTGTAACGTTGATGCATCGATGTTTTCCTCTGTTTATGCACATCTTCAATGCTGTGTAATATGGTTGTATTATTTTGCATAATTGGCGAGATCTGATCTACCTTGTACGTATTTATTCATTTATTCATTTGGTAATTTATTGGTCCGCTGCTGATTTCTTTAATGTTTGATATGCTTTTAGGAATAAGGTTTGGTATTGATCTGCTTGATAATGATGAATTACTACTACTGTTAAATAATGGCGTTAATCATGACTATTACATTATGTTACACTTAAAGTTTGTTGACACCTGAGAGTAAAGAAATACTTGGATGATTTATATATCAATTTATATTAGTATACTACTATAATCATTATACATAAGCATAATACTATACAAAAAGGTATTAATAGCGGTAACAGTAATGATCTTGGTAATGGTTATATGAGTGGTAATGATAAGTACCAGTTTTCTTATTATCACTGTCATTATTATTGCTGTTGTTATTGTTATCTTCCTCGTCATCGTCGTTCATCCTGTGAAGGTCATCATCATCATCATCATCATCATCATCATCATCATCATCATCATCACCATCATCATCATCGGCAGCAGCAGCAGCAATAGCATTATCATCAACAGTACCTTTGTTGTAAAGTCAATGTTATTAGTATTTCCTTTTCTCGATTCATTTAGTATCGATTGAGAAATAAAACCTATTAATTTATCATATATATTGATTGATCTTTCGTCCAAAGAATGTTAATCCTACCCCGTCTATCTGAATCGAATTCGTTGTATGAAATAGCGTTACTGGCTTTTATCATGACATTCATTGTTATACAGTGCTGTATGTTGTAGTTTATCTTTCTAAATCAATTGTGCAATAAGCGACTCTGACCACTTTGTTATTGTTCTACGGAGTGACGTGTTTTCATTCCTTATTCGTATTAAGAATCCATTTTTAGTCGATGTATTCTTCTCCCTTTTTCTCGTCTGGATGTAGCTTATTGCATAATTCTATTGTTTATGGCGTAAATTGGCATCTGACTTTCCACGACTTCTCTTCGGAGTATCTCTTCTATGTCCCGCTTCCCGTTTTCTCTCATCGTAAATCTTCTCTGCAATGATTTCGTGCACGACTCGGTCTCGGGATCTTGGACACGTTTCTCGCGGCTCTATCGTTGTTTCTCCTTATAACTCCTTTCTCTGTGTGTCTGCCTTCCCTTCGCCCTCCGTGAGGTGATGATACCCATGTGATGTGCATCCTCCTGCTTGGCCACCTGAGCTATGAGAAGCAAATGTCCAGACAAGGGCCGTGGGATCAATATGGTAATCATACAAAAAATAAATAACCCTGCATGTAGGAAGTCAGTTGATCAATATCTCTTCAGCCATTGCCTCTGGACACAGCACTAATATCGAATGCTTTGCGGGTGTGTTTTGCATAAATACCATTCGAATACGATATTTTGCTATTTGTATTGGATGAAAAAAAGGAAAACAAATCTGACACTCTCCAAACCATTACATCTTCACTATTTGCTGCAGCAAACAACAACTTCCAGAAGATTATGTTTTGTGAAAATTTGGTTGGTATCTCGTAGCCGTCATGTATTGTGTGATCATTGGTAGTTGTGTGTGTCTGGGATGGCCGAGGCGATGGGCAGCACAAAAGGATTTGTCATGTAGTGCTGGAGGAGGTCTCGCGGGGGATCGTGGTTTACTCTTTGGAGAGGGTGGGACTGTAGTTATCTAATAATATCTGTATTTTGTGTGTGTCTGAGCCTGATCCTGTAAGGGGACATTTACAGGCGAAACTGGAAGAGCAAAGGTCAGTCCGCAGGCCTCCGAGGGCGTAAAGACGAAATGATAGGGGGGATCAGGCATCTTCCGAGTGACGGGAAAGTGCCCATCAGACCTAGGGGCAGGGGGCCGTGAGTGGGGGGTATCCTAGGGGGGCCACAGCTGAAGGGGAGAGGGCGGCCAGTGGCCGATGGAGGCTGGCCGGCTTGACCCTGACCCTTGATCCATAATTCATGGCTGCCGTCTGGATGTAATGGCCCCAGATGGCCCAACTGGGGGCTCAATCGATCATCAGAATGTGATGGATTCTGCAGGCAGTAAAATCACTGTTTTGAATGCAAAATTAGCTGCACAACATAGTAGGACCATTCTTCCCACCTTTGGCTAAGTCTCGGGTATCAACTAGGCCCTTGCTGTTGGGTATTCCGCATCAGAACGTTCTCTATGTAGCACTATGTTCTTTGACATCTAAATATGGATCGCATGTCAGAGAGCGGAAATGTGCGACGAACACCTGTATTCACCGCCTTATCTTCACTGTAAAATGCAAATGTTTAGTAATTTTGCGATGATGCATTGGTAGAATTTTTCATCTCTCTCTCTCTCACTACATCACCATACATCATCGTGAAATATACAATAACAACGCTTCACTAAACACCGAATAATGCTTTAGCCCACAACATTATACATCGAGGTAATGTCATCACCTTACTGGCTAAGACGAATGTTCTCACTCTGTGACATTTGGATTGTATAGATAGAATTCATAACAATACCTCGTGAATCACACTAGGTAGAGGCCACTACATTTTTTTTTTTTACAAAGCCCCCCCGGTGTCAGTAATGGATATCTACCCAACATTACCATCCCATTGGTATCATGCAAGGTGAATGAGGCACGTTTCCAGAATCAAGACCCTCGAAAAAGATGCAGATGAAGCGTCTGCAATAAAAGTGAAGAAACAGAAACGCTTACGAGCTGAAAACAATACACAAAAAGTCAAACATGTAGACGGTAACGTACCATGGCTTGGGCTCCTCACAATACGATGCTGTTCCATGTATGTGATATGCGGACGTTGCTATTCATTAGCATTCTGCATCGGACTGAGCTCGGGATACCTGCTGTTACTCTCATTTTCTCACATGTCACTCTCGGGGCAAGTTATATCCATTGTTAGTCTCTGCGCATCTCGATTTTCTCTTTTTAATCTTAGCTATGATTTTTTTTTTTCTGCGTCACGACTTACTTTAATACCCACGATATTATAAACAGTAAATATCTTGCATTGTTTGTTTAGATTACTGAAAAATTTGATGGATTTTTTCTTCTTCTAAATGGGCTTCGTAAACAAATTGCGATTTATTTAGTTTAGATAAAATCCTCCGGAGTTTGGGTCTGTTGTATAATTTCATGCATGAGATGCGAATATGTTCAAAGAGATAAAAACCCGAAAGCCTTATAATTTTCTCATATCTATCCAATATATTTTTTACTTTTAAAATCTTATGATATCTTTTCATAATAGATGCCGGAATAAATGGATATACATAAACTGCTACACACTTCTGTATTAGAAAATATCTAAAGTGCATATAATTGACATAAATAAGTAATTTCATTCAAATTCACACACACACACATACATACATACATACATACATATATAC
>BOPN01008251.1:45000-47670 GCA_017312705.2 Penaeus japonicus | reverse complement strand
ACAAGCGAGTTAATTACATCTCTTACGTTGTAAAGCTATTCAGACTCCTATGCCTTGAAGCAAAGGTGAAATTATCAATATCAACTTGTCTCTGATGATATGCTTTTGTGATAAATAATTATGAATGAGAAAGGAAATTATAAGCCTTGTATCATTTTTGACTGATTCTTATTGTTAGTATGTTAAGAAAAGTACTTTTTATTTGTATATTTTAATTTGAAATATCTTAAATCATGCTTAGCACAATAGCACCACGACTGCTATGATTTTTTTTCTGCATGTCAACCTTTCCAGTAACATCTAAACTGTAAGGTATTTCAGGAATAACAATTTTGAGAAATACAACTATGACCGAGAGTCTCCTATTTTCCTACATACAATTGCAATTGCAATAAAGGCTTCCACATTCACACGAAGATACTTGCTTGTGTTTTTTTTTCAGTCTGCAAATCTATCTATCTATCTATCTATCTGTATATACATATATATATATACATATATATACACACACATATATATTTCTCCCGTCTCCCTTTTTGTGTGTGTTCCATTGTCCTCTCCCGAGCTTCCTTCGAGTGCTGGTTTAATGCGCCACAGACTTTGTTTGAAGATCATTACTTGCCGTAATGCATTAATAAACGGGACCTTGCGTGAGTTGGCTTTTCCCTTGTTATGCCTTGCAACAAAGTCTTTGGCTATGGATGATTTCCCGGGTCTCCTGGAGATGAACAGCTTCATCATGTTCGTCAAACGTGAAGAAATAATGGTCAGACTAGTGTTCACATTTACCATTATGAGGCATGGCACTATGCAACACAATTTCTCAGTTATGTCCGTCCGTATTCGTTATTACAGTGTATGGCTAGGAGTACGTTCGTTCGATGTGTATTGTTTGTTAACTGCAAGTTTCAGATAGAAGAGAAACACACTCGAATATAGGTCAGCGTTGACAGCGACAATTTGCATCTCCTATTTGGCTTTGTGCATGTGTGCCACGAATGCCAAGTGTAGGAGAGGGAGGGAGGGCGGGGGGAGGGGTTGATACGATGAGGCAGAGAAAAATGAAAGAAAGGACAAGATATGCCTATAGATGTATAGATAGTTATGTAGACAGGAAGAAAACACGAAGTGTGGGTGACCGATTGAATGGATGCGATCAGCTTTGATAAAATCATACAGAAAACAGAAGGAGAAAATATTCATATGTGTCTTTTGGCATTGTGATTGCCGGTTTCAAATAGCTATTGGGTAATATACAGCATCTAGGAGAAAATGTTTATGGTTGCTGTTCTCGTTGGTCGTACACACTAAACGAGTCAATGATATTAAGGGCTTATGAGGTGGTAGGTAGCAACATTTTGTGATATACCATTTTTCACATGGCTAGCCGTATATTGTGACAGCGGATGCTTGCTGGCATTAGTGGACCGACAGGATGCGGTTTTAGTGTAATTTGATGCACTGTATACTAACACAAAGAGTCCAACATATTCAAAGAAACAGCAAGCCGGGTTACCTTGAAACGAACGAAGGGCCAAAGTCAGAGACAGAGAGATCAGAAACAAGCGGCTGAACAGAGAAAAAAATGCTGATTCATAAAACTTATGACGATGTGAAGATGGTTAGAAATTCCATCCTTCACAGACATTAGCAGGTTAACTGCAAGGGATGACTCATGTTATCTTAAGGCCAAATTTTCCGTTTATAATCAGTCATAATGTTGATACTGGGAGAAATTTAGTCAAAAATTGTAAACTAATCGAGCTGTGAATTTGTCAATTCTGGAGTTATACATCCCAACGGATATTGCTGATCCGCTCAACATATTTCTTTCTTGTGACTACTTTCGTCTTCTGTATCGCATCAAGATTTATAAAAGGTATTCCTAATGTGTATAAATTATGGGATTTTGATCATGAAATATCATAATAACAACATGAGCATTCTCTTGATTTATTGTCATTGCGGTAGTTTTTTCTTAAGGCGCTTAGCACTAAGATACCGATTTAAGGTTATGGCCAGCTATCTTTGCGAGATTAGCATTGGATTCCAGCAATACCATCGCTGGATACAGCTTAATGTTATTAGTGCCATAAAAACTTCGAGAAATTACCAGTAACATCTTCTGCAATGTCAAGGAGGAAAATGACAAAGGTTGCAACACTGGTTCATTTTATATCAGCCTGTCCTTCGCAAAGCAGGCATACAGAATAACGGGGTTGTTACAACGACTATGTTCATGTAGCTCCTGTCAGTGCATATCATGCCGGGACGAAATATCACCCCCTGTTTGTACCTAAGTCGTATTGCGCATGCATGATCAGGACCACGTGCAGGGATCCCCTAATTTTGCAATAGAACATGAAGACTTCTGACTGCTCCATTCATCCCTAAAGTAAAGAGTAACTTTAATATTCACCCCAAAGGATATGGTGGATCGTGTTAGAAGGGAAGGATGCTATTAAAATGATTCGGAATTCAGAGAAGTCGGTTTCCCAAGAAGAGATATTGTTAACTTCACATTCCTCCGTTTGATGGCAGAAGGACAGAAGTGCGAGCGGCAGATACTGGCAGACTATTTATGAAAATTACTTTAATGGTATATTTGCCTATTAAATATGCACCTGGAAATGAGGCTGAGACCAAGATACATCAAATAAGAGTCGGTTA
>BOPN01008251.1:37500-40000 GCA_017312705.2 Penaeus japonicus | reverse complement strand
GGAGTGGGGTCAAGGGGGAAGAGGGATGGGTGGGGATGAATGGAGTGGGGTCAAGAGGGGAGGAGGGAATGTGTGGGGGGAGGGATGGGAGGGTCAAGGGGGAAAGAGGGATGAGTGGGGTCAAGAGGGGAGGAGGGAATGTGGGGGGAGGGATGGGAGGGGGTCAAGGGGGAAAGAGGGGATGAGTGGGGGGATGAATGGAGTGGGGGGAGGAGGGAGTGGGGGTCAGAGGGGAGGATAGGAAATGTGTGGGGGGAGGGATGGAGTGGGTCAAGAGGGGAGGAGGGCCGGTGGGGGAGGGATGGAGTGGGGGGCTTAAGGGGGAAAGAGGGGAGGAGTGGGGATGAATGGGGAGTGGGGGGGATATGAGTGTATGGGGTCAAGAGGAGGAGCGGGAATGTAGTGGGGAGGGATGGATGGTCAAGGGGGAAAGAGGGATGAGTGGGGTGGTATCGAATGAGTGGGGGGAGGAGGGAGTGGGGTCAAGAGGGGAGGAGGGAATGTGTGGGGGGAGGGATGGAGTGGGGTAAAGGGGGAAAGAGGGGATGAGTGGGGGGATGAATGGAGTGGGGGGAGGAGGGAGTGGGGTCAAGAGGGAGGGAGGAATGTGTGGGGAGGGATGGAGGTAAAGGGGGAAAGAGGGGATGAGTGGGGGATGAATGGGAGGGGGAGGGAGGGAGGGGGGCTGGTGAGGGGGAGGAGGGAATGTGTGTGGGGGGAGGGATGGAGGGCCAGGGGGAAGAGGATGAGTGGGGGGATGAATGGAGGGGGTCAAGAGGAGGAGGAATGTGTGGGGAGGGATGGAGTGGGGCCGAAGGGGGAAAGAGGGGATGAGTGGGGTCAAGAGGGGAGGAGGGAATGTGTGGGGGGTGAGGGATGGGAGGGGGTGTGGGAAAGAGGGGGATGATGGGGATATGAATGGGAGGGGGGGGGGAGGAGGGAGTGGGGTCAAGAGGGGAGGAGGGAATGTGTGGGGGATGGGATGAGGGGGTCAGGGGGGAAGAGTGGATGAGTGGGGGGATGCAGGGAGTGGGGCTGAGAGGGGAGGAGGGAATGTGTGGGGGGAGGGATGGAGTGGGGTCAAGGGGGAAAGAGGGGATGAGTGGGGTCAAGAGGGGAGGAGGAATGCGTGGGGGGAGGGATGGAGGGGGTAAAGGGGGGAAAGAGGGGATGAGTGGGGATGAATGGAGTGGGGGGAGGAGGGAGCGGGGTCAAGAGGGAGAGGGAATGTGTGGGGGGGAGGGATGGAGTGGGGTCAAGGGGGAAAGAGGGGATGAGTGGGGTCAAGAGGGGAGGAGGGAATGTGTGGGGGGAGGGATGGAGTGGGGTAAAGGGGGAAAGAGGGGATGAGTGGGGGGATGAATGGAGTGGGGGGAGGAGGGAGTGGGGGTCAAGAGGGAGTGAGGGGAATGTGTGGGGGGAGTAGAGTGATGTAGTCAAGGGGAAAGAGGGGATGAGTGTGGTCAAGAGGGGAGTGAGGGAAATGTGTGGGGGAGGGATGTGAGTGGGTAAAAGGGGGAAAGAGGGGATGAGTGGGAGGAGAATGGAGTGGGGGAGGAGGGAGTGGGGCTGGCAGGGAGAGGGAATGTGTGGGGAGGGGATGGAGTGGGGTCAAGGGGGGGAAGAGGGGATGGGTGGGGGATGAATGGGAGTGGGGGAGGAGGGGAGTGGGGTCAGAGGGGGAGGGAGGGAATGTGTGGGGGAGGGATGGAGTGGGGTCAAGGGGGGAAGAGGGATGAGTGGGGGGATGAATGGAGTGGGGGGAGGAGGGAGTGGGGTCAAGAGGGGAGGAGGGAATGTGTGGGGGGAGGGATGGAGAGGGGTCAAGGGGGGAAGAGGGGATGGGTGGGGGGATGAATGGAGTGGGGGGAGGAGGGAGTGGGGTCAAGAGGGGAGGAGGGAATGTGTGGGGGGAGGGATGGAGTGGGGTCAAGAGGGGAGGAGGGAATGTGTGGGGGGGAGGGATGGAGAGGGGTCAAGGGGGGAAGAGGGGATGGGTGGCGGGGTTGAATGGAGTGGGGTCAAGTGGGGAAGAGGTTATGGGTGGAGTCAAGTAGAAGAGGGGTGGGGGGCGAGAATTGGGGATGTTGGTGTATATGAGAGGGGAGGGGAACAAGGAGAGAGAGGGGAGGTTAGAGGGTTGCATGAGTACGAAGAGAGATATCAGAGATAGGGGAAAAGGGAGAGGTGGGGGGGGGGGGGGGCTTGGACGAGACAAGGAGAGGCATGGAGAGCGTGGGGGCGTAGAGAATGCCTTAGGAGAAGTTATCACTCAAAGGGAGTCTCTCCAAGAATGCTAGGCAGAAGGACTTTGGACCTTAAGGCTCCGAGAATGTGCGAATAATGAGGGCGGATCGCGGTCGCGGGAGTAGACTTGGGAATAGGAATGTGAAATACTGTGTCATATAAAGTTAATTAGAGTTACTCGGAATGTGTTGAAATCGAAATAGAATGGGTGCCAGGAACATCCATGCTGAGGCCTATACGCTCCTTATCAATA
>BOPN01008250.1:27500-30000 GCA_017312705.2 Penaeus japonicus | reverse complement strand
GAGGGGGAGGGGGGAGATGGAGGAAGTGTAATAGAAGGGGGGGGGGGAGATGGTTGGAGGAGGGAAAGAGGAGGAAGAAAGAGGTGTGAGGAGAAACAGGAGTAGGAGGTGTGGAGGGCGGCGAGGACGATGAGGGCGACGAGGAGGACGAGGTGGAGGAAGAGGAGAAGGAGGAGAGAGGAGGTGGAGGGAGAGGGGGAAGAAGAAGGTGGAAGAGGAAGAACAACGACAAGAAGGAGGAGGCGGAGGAGGAAAAGAAGGGGAGGACGAGAGGAGAAAATAATAAGAGTTGGGAGGTGGAAGGAAAGTGAGTGGGATAAGAAAGACGAGGAAGAGAAGGAGAGAGAGGAAGAGAAGAGAGGAAACCCGAGGCAGATGAGGTGAGGGAAAATAAATCAAAGTGGAAATGATGTAAGGGATGAGGGAGGGAGGGAAGGGAAGGGTGAAGGGGGAGGAGGAAATGAGAAAAGAGGAGGGAGGGAGGTGGGTGCCGTCGGGGGGGGGGGGGGGATTAGCTACAAACCTCCTTCTGATGGAGAAAGAAGGAACAAGAAAAGGGGATAAATGATGAAGTATAAAAAGAGGAAGAGAAAAAGGAATAAACGAAAGTGGATGTTGAGGGGGAAGAAAATATAAGAAAAAAGAAAGGGGAATGGAAGCAGAAAAGAACACAATAAAACATCAAAAATATATAAAGGAAAGACGAACACGAAAAACACCAAAATTTAAAGAAAAAAAAGGTAGAACTAAAATAAAACCAAAAAAAGAAAGAAAGAAAGAAAGAAAGAAAAAGCACATAAAGAAAGAACAAGACAACGCCGAAAAAAGTCGCTGACACCGGAACAGAGAAGAGATAAGCACCTTAAGAGAGGATGCAATAAAGTACGGTAGAACATGGCGATTATCAGAATCACCCTCGGAACAACTACGGTCGATTCTCATAGCTCGAGAGACAACAGGCAACATAGTCTCCTGTCAGTATTAATCCCAGATAAATTTTCCTATATATATAAAGCGTCAAACCCTATCATTTGCTTTCTTTGCATAGTATAATCAGAACCGATTATGATCCGGGATAATGATGGTGATGATAACAGTCTACGGTGCATATGATATAAATTCAAATAAAGGTAACAAGGTGAATGAGACTTGTTGCAGTTGCTATGTCAACAATAATAACGTTACTTAGTAGTTACGAGGGTTGTAGTATTTGCTATGATGATGCCAGTAATCGTGAGAAAATATATTTATCATTATTTTCGTTTTATTTTTATGATTATCATGATTATGCTAATGATAATAATGGTAATAATGATAGTGATCATCATCATTATCATTTTTATCATCATTATTATTACTATTCTTATTATCGTTATTATTATCAGTATCATTATTGTTATTTTTATTATCATAATCATTATCATTATTATTATCATTATCCTTATCATTAATACCGTCATCATTATTATCATTACTATCATCATCATTAATGTTTTCATTACAGTTACTACTATTTCAATTATTAATACTATCATTATATTTATTGTTGTTACCATTATTATTATCATTAACATCATCATTATCATTATTATCCTCATCATTATCATTGTTATCCTCATTGCTATGATTACCACTATCCTTATTGTTATTATTTTCCTCATCGTTATTATTGTTATCTTTATCATTATCATTATTATTATTATTATTATCATTCTTATTAGCAGCATTATTACCAATATCACTATTATCATTATCATTATCATAGTGATTTTTATAGTGGACAAGATACACATAAACACCAACTTTGCTTTCTGTAAAAAAAAAAAAAATAAAAAAAATAAAAAAAATAGATAAATAAATAAATAAAAAATAATAATAATAATCATACCATCCGAAATTTTCATGCGTCATTAAAAGATAAGTGCATGTGCATGACGTGTGAGTGTACGTGGCCAATATATGCCATGCACTCCAATAATATATATATATATATATATATGTATATATATGTATATATATACATACATACATATATATACATACATACATATATATACACACATATATAACACACACACACACACACATATATGTATATATATATATATATATATATATATATATATATATATATATATATATATATATATATATATATATATATATATATATATATATATATATATATATATATATACATATATATATATATATATATATATATATATATATATATATATATATATATATACATGTATATATATATATACATATATATATATATATATATATATATATATATATAAAGAGAGAGAGATAGATAGATAGATAGACATATATATATATATAGAGAGAGATAAACTGCTGTTTTTTCTTCTTTTTGAGTCAGGAAAGAAAATAAGAAAGAAAGAAAAAAAAGTTTACGAATGCAAATCAACATAAAAAACAATAATTTGTGGTCATTCTATTACTCTTTTGCCTCATTTTCATTAGCAAGTTT
>BOPN01008250.1:5000-15000 GCA_017312705.2 Penaeus japonicus | reverse complement strand
AAGATTAAAGGAGGGAGGTAGGGGAAGGGGAGGAGAAAAGAGGAAAAAGGGAGGCGGGGAAGGGAAAGAGGGAGGTGGGTAAGGAGGTGGGGAAGGAGAGAGGGAAGGAGAGAGATGGAGGAAGCAAAAGGAGGGAGGTGTAGGAAAGGGAAGACGGAGAAGGGAGGTGGATGAAGGGGAAGGAAGGGAGTGAGGAGGGGAAAGAGGAAAAAGTTTGGAAGGTAGGGGAAGGAGGGAGAGGAGAAAGAGGGAAGAGGGAGGTGGAGGATGGGAAGAAGGGGAGGGGAAGGAGGGGGAGGAGGAGGGGAAGGAGGAAAAAGGTTGAGGATAGGGGAAGGAGGGTGGGAAGAAGGAGGATGGAGGTGGAGGAAGAGGAAGGAGTGGAGGGGAACGAGAGAGAGGAGGAGGGGAAGAAGGAAAAAGGTTGGAGGGTAGGGGAAGAAGGAAAAAGGTTGGAGGGTAGGGGAAGAAGGAAAAAGGTTGGAGGGTAGGGGAAGAAGGAAAAAGGTTGGGGGGTAGGGGAAGAAGGAAAAAGGTTGGAGGGTAGGGGAAGAAGGGAGGTGGGGAGAGAGATTATAAATCGAGATATCTTAGTGTATAGCAAACCAGAGAAGCTTTGATGTCGCTTGGATAGGTGTGTAGGTATATGCATGTAAGGGGAGTTTGTTCTATCTCCTTATTTCCTTATCTTTCTTCTTATTTTTTATCCTGGATTCTATGTATGGGGAAGGGGGAGGGGTGGAGAGGGAAAGGGTTAGAGGGAGCTTAGAGGAGGAGTGGCGAGGTAAAGGGGGAGGATAGATGATGGAGAGGGAAAGGTAAAGGGGACGGGAGGAAAAAGGGAGTGGAAAGAGGGAGGGAAAGGGTGGAAAACAGAGTGGGTGGGGGAAAGGGTAGGAATGGGGTGAGGGGGAAAGGGTTGAAAATAGAGGGGGTGGAGTAAAGGGTAGGAATGGGGTGAAGGAAAAATGGAGGAGTATGAGGTAAATTAGAAGAGAGGATAAAATGATAAAGGAAAAGGGACGAGGAGGTGGGGGAGGGGTCACGAGAGAAATGGGGGGATGAGGGAGAGACAGAGAGGGAGGAAGGGAGTGGTGAGAGAGGAAGAAGGATTGGAGAAAAGGGGAAACACGATATGGAGATGGGGGAGAGGGAAAAGGCAAGAGGGAGAAAGAGAGAGCTAACAGTAGATACGATAAGAGAGAAAAGGGAGAAGGAAAATGAAAGGGGGATAAGGGAGAAAGGGGAAAAAGGCGTGAGGGAAGTTGGAGAGAGTGGAAGAATAGAGGGAGTAGGGGGATAGGTGAAAGATTTAGCCAGAAAAAAAAGGATAACTTTAGCAGGAAACTTGACAAGGCTAAATAGGTGGAACGGGGAAGAGGGGGTTGGGTAGAGAAGGGAGGGGGGGGGGGTAAGGAGGGGGTCATATATTTCGACCAATGGGATTTTCGGAAATTGGTTCTCTGATTTTTGGTTTTGTCTTTGTTTTTGTTTTCTTTGTGTATAGATTTGAATAAGAGACTATTTTTTTTTTTTACTTTACACACTATACATATGATCTTCGATTAAGGACAGTGTCTGGTAGTAATTGATACAACAGAAAGACAGGGAAAAGCCAGAGGAAAATATAAAAGACAATAAAAAAAAAGAGGGAAAGAAAAGGAGGAGGAGGGAAAACAAGGAGGAAGAAAAGGAAAAAAGTAAAGAAGAAACAACAACAACGGCAAAAACAACAACAATGAAAACAACAACACAAAAAAAAATCGAAGAAGAAGAAATAGAGGAAGCGAAACCTAAGAAGAAAAAGAACAATAACAAACAAAAATATAAGAAAAAATAATGAAAAAGAAGAAAAAGAGAAAAAGAAGAAGAAAAAGAAAAAGAAGAAGAAATAGAAAAAGAAGAAGCAAATAAAAAAGAAGAGAAAAAGAAGTAGCAGAAAAAATACAAAGATGAAAAAGGAAAAATCAGAAGGTGAAGAGAAAAGAAGACGAAGCACAAGCCGAGAATAGAGCCAGTAAACTAGGGTTCCGAGCCGCCCCACTCACAAACGACAGCTGACAATCCATCCCCCAGTAATAAGTCCAAAGCAAATGGCCATACACAAATTTGATCATTATTCCTGCACCCTCTTGTCTTTACATTATAGGGTTAATGAAATGAACTCCACCCTTTGAGCCATCAGCGTGAGACTCGGTCCCCTCGCTTCATTAAAATCGAAAGGCTTCTAACCTCTCATTGGGGTACTTAGCTTCCTCCATCGCGGGCGTAATAGCTGTACATTTCGCTGACAAATATACCTGAATCTAGCCTAATTTCTCTTCCTGTTCGGTCCCTCTTTTTGGTGGGGTTGGGTGTCTGTGTGTGGGTGTGTGTGGGTGTGGGTGGATGTTTATGTTTGTATTTGGTTATGTATGGATGTATTTGTATGTGTGTGTGTGTGTGTGTGTTGATATATATATATATATATATATATATATATATATATATATATATATATATATATATATATATATATATATATATATATATATATATATGTGTGTGTGTGTGTGTGTGTGTGTGTGTGTGTTTATAAATATATATATATATATATATATGTATATATATAAGTATATATATATGTATACATGTATACATATATATATATATATATATATATATATATATATATATATATATATATATATATATATACACACACACACACACACACACACACACACATATATATATATATATATATATATATATATATATATATATATATATATATATATATATACATAAACACATACACGTACAAATACATTCATACATGTTTATATATACACAAAACATATATATATATATATATATATATATATATATATATATATATATATATATATATATATATATACACACATATATATATAAACATGTGTGTTCTGTTTGTTTGTTTGTGTGTCTGTCTAGTTTTTTTTATGTATGATTATCTGTCTGTCTAGGGTTTTGTTATTCATGATTCTCTGTCTGTCTGTCTGTCTAGTGGGTCTGTCTGTCTGCCTTAAGGGGTCTTAGACACGTGGTTCTTTGTCCTTTTGTTTGTTTGTCTGTCTCTCTCTTCTGCTCGTCCCATCACTTATAGTTTCCCTTCTTTTTTTCCTTCTCTCCTCTCTTTCTCTCTTTCCCCTAACATCCTTCTGCCTCCTTTTCCCTCGTCCACATTTACCTTCCATTTTCTCTCCAGAATATCCCTCTTTTTTTCCTCTCTCCACCAACCTCCCTGTCTCTTCCATTACACGCTTGTATGTATATCAACTCTAAATTGTTATTCCCTCACAGTCTCGCCACAATCACCCATGATACATCACTTATTATACAGATTGTTTACATCACGCTGTATGAATTTCCTTGCTTTGATACCATTATTAGAGCGGGTCATTATCTTCAAGTATTCAAGAATCTGAACGCTAAGATATTAAGGCAATTCATAACGTTTTGCGGTTTTTAGACTTGGGGTATTATTAGTGTGCTGTGTTGCAGTAGCGTTGCAGTGGTAATTGCAAGGCAGGATAACAATCGTCTTTTGGTTTTCCTTGTTCCTTGAGGCAGCTGCAATCGTTCCGGAGAGAAGTCAAACCTTGACAAAGATTTTGTTTTTTAAATGCAATGGAAAATTTCGTGCTAACAAAATTATATTAATAGTGATAAAGATGAAAATAAAATACATTGATGATGATAATGATAATAGTAATAATTACAATAAATCATGATGATAATTACAATAATGATAATGACGAAGGATTAGGATGATCATAATGATATTAGTGATTGCAACAGATTGTTAACAAAATGGTGCTAGTGATCTTAAACCACAACCACATGGAATAACATCCCGAGCTATTCAATACTGACTAACTGCATTTCCCTAGCAGTTTCTTCAAACGAGGTTCAGTAAAAATACTAGGCTCATAGTAGTGTTGTTTTGCCTATTGTACAAGGCGCTATTACTTATGCAAAATATTAAGAGAGGGATATAACGTTAGGATCTTATAGAACACTTCTGTGCTGATAAATATTGATAACCTTCAAGCCAGAAGGTATGAAGTTACATATTATTTCTCTTTCTATCTCTCTCTCTCTCTGTCTCCCTCTCTCTCTCTCTCTCTCTCACTCTCTCTTCTTCTTCCTCCCTCTCATTCTCTCCCCTCCCCCTCCCTTCCTCCCTCTCTTTCACCCCAGAACTTCCGCTTCCCATTCCTCCCCGTTCCTTTTAAGGACACCATTCTGTGAGTGTCCCTCTCCCTCCATCTCCCTCTTCATCTCCTTCCTTTATCATCCGGCATTCCTGTGCCTTATCTCCCAGCTTCTCTCCAAACAGCAGGGCTTTCAGATGGGGTCTGGTCGAGTGAGTAACGCCGCGCAGACAAACAGCGACAGTGGAGTCAAGGCCGTAATCAACACCTGGCTATTGTTTGCGTGGTGCTGCTGTCGCCGCCCGGAGTACTGCTTTACGGCCGTGTTAGTGGCGCGCGAACTGGGCCGGTCGTCTCGTCACTGGAGGCGGCGGGTCGTTTGTGAGCGAGAACGACCTGGGAGGATGTCTCTTACTAGGGTCTTGCCGCCGCTGCTGCAGTCTCTTGCGTTTGTGGTGTTGTTGTTGATGTTGTTGTTGTTATTTCTTGTGGGTTTTTGGATGTGTGGTTCTTTGTCTGTTTGTTTGTTTGTGTGTCTGTCTAGTTTTTTTTATGTATGATTATCTGTCTGTCTAGGGTTTTGTTATATATGATTCTCTACCTGTCTGTCTGTCTGTCTATCCGGTCTGTCTGTCTGTCTTAAGGGTTCTCTGACACGTGGTTCTTTGTCCGTTTGTTTGTTTGTCTGTCTCTCTCTTCTGCTCGTCCCATCATTCATGTTTTCCTTCTTCTTTTCCTTCTCTCCTCTCTTTCTCTCTTTCCCCTAACATCCCTCTACCTCATTTTCCCTCGTCCACATTTTCCTCCTATTTTCTCTCCAGAATATTCCTTTTTTCTCCTCTCTCCACCAACCTCCCTGTCTCTTCCATTACACGCTTGTATGTATATCAACTCTAAATTGTTATTCCCTCACAGTCTCGCCACAATCACCCGTGATACATCACTTATTATACAGATTGTTTACATCACGCTGTATGAATTTCCTTGCTTTGATACCATTATTAGAGCGGGTCATTATCTTCAAGTATTCAAGAATCTGAACGCTAAGATATTAAGGCAATTCATAACGTTTTGCGGTTTTTAGACTTGGGGTATTATTAGTGTGCTGTGTTGCAGTAGCGTTGCAGTGGTAATTGCAAGGCAGGATAACAATCGTCTTTTGGTTTTCCTTGTTCCTTGAGGCAGCTGCAGTCGTCCCGGAGAGAAGTCAAACCTTGACAAAGATTTTTTTTTCTTTTATGGAATTGATAATTTCGTGCTAAAAAATGATATTAATAATGATAATGATGAAAATATATTACATTGATGATGATGATAGTAATAGTAATAATTACAATAAATCATAATAATAGTTATAATAATGATAATGATACAGGATTATGATGATCATAATGATATCAATAATTGCAACAGATTGTTAACAAAATGGTGCTAGCGATTTTTCTTTTATCAAAGGATATACCTATCAATCTTAAACCACAACCACGATGAATAACATCCCGAGCTATTCAATATTGACTAGCTGCATTTCCCTAGCAGTTTCATAAAGCATGAGGTTCAGTAAAAATCCTAGTCTCATGGTAGTGTTGTTTTGCCCATTGCACAGGGCTCTATTACTTATGCAAAATATTAAGAGAGGGATATAACGATAGGATGTTATAGAACACTTCTGTGCTGATAAATATTGATAACCTTTAAGCCAGAAGGTCTGAAGTTACTTATTTTCTCTCTCTCTCTCTCTCTCTCTCTCTCTCTCTCTCTCTCTCTCTCTCTCTCTCTCTATATATATATATATATATATATATATATATATATATATATATATATATATATATTGAGGAAGTGTTTGTTGTTTAGGTTTCTCACACAATTTACGATTTAGAGAGCCTGTGGTCCATCATTTGTAGCAATTTGCTGGAGATATCTCTATCCAGCCCTAATTTGAGCAGCAATTACATCACACTCATTAATCATCTTATTGTTGTTGTTTTTATATCAGAGGAAAACTTGTTAATATAATTGATGTGAAATTTATAGTTATGATAAGGACGTAAATATATGTATAAACAGAACCTTAAAGACAGATATTCTTTGCAAGGGAATCAACAGTGCAGTGCAATAATATACCAATATGATAAGGAATCCATGCTAATCGCATTGGGAACTATGCTCTATCTTCATTCAACGGGTCTTGTTTTTATCATATCTTTATTATATTTTCAGATCTAGGCTTTACTTCTCTCGAGATCTGTAAAACAGGCTATGAAAAAAAGGTCACAGCATCTCTATCATACCTTCTGTGCAAGAAGATGGCATGCAATGTTGCAAGAGAGGAACTTAGCCAGTTTCATAATTCTTCTCGTTGGTGAGCGGTGGCATGGGCCCTTTTAAGATAAATTTTACCATCTGAGATAATCGCCAACTGTGAAGGGATATTTCTCATAGTTCTTTATTAAAGAGGATATCGAGTTATCAGTGAATATGAGAACTTTAATATTCAAATTACAGTCATCGACATCTTGTATCATAGGAAATGTATTTCGTGATGAAGACCATCGATATGTAATTATCAACATGCACATTGCAAACTAGTTGAGTCTTGCAAGAAGGTCCACGCATTTCTCCTCAGAGTGATGGTAGCTTTTAGGCTTGAGTACCGTTACTAGATGAGTGGGCGGTATGGGATGCATCAGGGTAAAAAATCTCATGCTTTCCCCCATAAGACTCATCCCCCCCCCCCCCCCCCCGTGATTTGATGGTGTATTTTGAGAGGAAACTATTGCAGGAAGTCGCAAAATTTAACGTAGCGGTAGTTGGCCTGATATGACCGTAAGATGAAGCTACAGAAAACCAAACGTATGTGGTGCTTCTACTGAGGATGCTTCCTATCATGAGGAAAAAAAGATAAAATCTATGTGTGGCACTATACGGCATAGCAGTATCAAATTGTCATATGGCTCTATCTGGCACTTTCACTACTTAGGTATATAGTTCCATATAAGATATGCATATGACATAGGGGCCATGCACAGGGTTAAGATATTCATGCGGTAAATTTGACGGCACAAATATGTTAGTATGAAGTACACTACACTTGGTTACCGATAAATACAAAATTGTTTTTCACTGGTGCCAAAATAGCCAAGACATACTTTAGCGTACGGTAAAAAAGGCGATGGCAAATGACGCGTTAGAGTTGTAATATATGAACTTTATAGAATTCCATTGCAACACTATATCGCGAGAACATTTTTTTTTATTGCAATGCAAGTTCAGACGGAATTCACTCTAAAAGAAAATCTGTAATGCTCCAAGGTTCAAAATAGATGCAAAAAGCTGATAATGATAATAGTATTAATAGTGGTAATGATAATAGTGATAAAGATAATGATAACAATGGTAGAAAATGATAATAGTAGTATAACTGATAACAAGAGTAATAATAACAATAATGATAATAATGACAATCCCAATATGAATGATTATGTCAACAGCGATAATAACAATAACAATAATGATGATAATAATGATCAGGATAACCATGATGATAATGATGATGATAATAATATTGGTAATAAATATGATAATAATGATGATACTAATAAAAATAAAAATAATAGGATAAAGAGGAAGAAGAAGAGTTAGAATGATGATAATGAGAATTATGATAAAAACAATAACAAGAAGAATATGAAAAATAAATATGATAATGATAATGATGATGATAATGATGATAACAATAATGTTAACAATAAAGATGAAGATGATGATTATCATGATGATAGCCATCATCATGATAATGATGGTAATTGCAATATATAACAGCAATAAAAATGATATTGGTGATAAAAAGGATAAACACAATAAAATAAGGATAATGATAATGAAATTGATAGTAATGACGACAATAATGATGATAATCATAATAATAATCAAAATTATGATAATGATTATTATAATAGTCATATTGATAATACCAATGATAATCATAATAGTGATAAGGATTATAAAAACAATAAATAATGATAATAATGATAAGGATAATAACAATGATCATAATAATTATGATAACTATGATAATAATAACGACGATAATGATAACAATAACAATAAGGATAATAGTGAGGATAATGATAATGATAATATTAATGATAATAATGATAACAGTAAATATGATAATAATAAATATAATGATGATGACGATAATGATAATGATAATAACAATGATGATAATAATAATGATAATGATAACAGTAATGAAATTTATAATTATAATGACAATTACAATGATGGTGATTAGAAAAATAACAATGATAATGATAGTAGTAATGATAATGATGATAATGATGATGATTATGATAATAATGATGATAATAATGTGAATGATAATAATGATGATAATAATGTGAATGATGATAATGATATTAGTACTACTACTACTACTAATAATAATGATAATGACAATAATCTTATTGATGGTGATAATGATGACAATTATGATAATGATAATGATAGTAATGATAATAGTAATAATAGTATTAATAATGATAATAATAATAATGATAATAATAATAATAATGATAATGAAGATAATAATGATAATAATAATAATAATAATAATAATAATAATAATAATAATAATAATAATGATAATGATAATAATAATAACAATTTTCATCATCATCATCATCATCATCATCACATCATCCACATCATCATCTTTATAATGATAATAATGATAATAGCGATAATGCTACCACTTTCATGAGTAACATTAGCTTAACCGAAATGCCTTCACCCACTTGAGCCATTATGTTTTTGTTTTGTCTTTTTAGGTGAATTCCCATAGTGGTAAATTATACCTTACCTTTATAGCTATTTTTTTACTAGTTCTTATGCACTTATATTCACTTAGTTACTTATATAAATGGACATGTTTTTAATGCACTTTATGATGTTATTTGAATCAATTTTCTTCACCTTTATAGCTCTTTTTTTTACCTTTTTGTTTTTCTGGTTCTTATGTTCACTTAGTTACTTATATAAAATGACATGTCGTTCATATAATTTATGATGTTATTTGAATCAATTATTACTATTTTTGTAAGCGTATTAACGTAGTCTAAGTAATGTTGAAGACTAGTTTGCTTTTTGCTCGAGTGCTAATATCAGTCTCATATATTATGGATTTCGTTCTTAGGGTTTTATGGAAGAGTTTGATTATAATGATTACGTTTTGGAAGCTCAGCAGCTGTCGCCTATTCCTTTGTGTTTATGAATTGCAAATATCTAGAGTTTATGGAATAAAGAGAGACAAAAAAAAAAAAAAAAAAAAAAAAAAAAAAAAAAAAAAAAAAAAAAAAAAACATCCTTCTGCCGTTGCAATTAAGGATAAAAAATGGCAGTGAAGATAACTTATCTTTGATGATGAAAGAAGGGCTTTAAATGGCCGATGATCAAAGTCCAGTGAGTGACCAGGCCATTTTTATCATATAAATTCCCATCCTCTAAATGGCGGGTTTTTGGGTATTAATTCTCAAATAATTCGCCCTCGATTATAGTTTACGACACGCCGTTGCTCCTGAGTACATGAATAATGCGTCGAGGCTAATAAATAATTCTGAAATTACAGTGATCAGTTCCAAAGCGATAAGTAGGAATTACGTCCACCAAGCTGTGGTTATCCTGAAGTTATTTGACTCATTATGTTTAAAAATGCTGGTGATTAAACCCACTCTAGTGTTCCCACCCACCTTGCCTAACCCCCTTTCCAACCTCTAACCCACGCAAGCTCACCTCATTGAACCTCCAACCTCATA
>BOPN01008249.1:20000-47750 GCA_017312705.2 Penaeus japonicus | reverse complement strand
GAGAGGAGAGGAGAGCAAAGACAGGGAAGAGGAGAGGAGAGCAAAGACAGGGAAGAGGAGAGGAGAGGAGAGGAGAGCAAAGACAGGGAAGAGGAGAGGAGAGGAGAGGAGAGCAAAGACAGGGAAGAGGAGAGAAGAGCAAAGACAGGGAAGAGGAGAGGAGAGGAGAGGAAAGGAGAGGAGAGCAAAGACAGGGAAGAGGAGAGGAGAGGAGAGCAAGGACAGGGAAGAGGAGAGGAGAGGAGAGCAAAGGGAGGGAAGAGAGGAGAGGAGAGAAGGGAGGGAGAGTGGGAAGGAGAGAAAGAAAAAAAAAGAGAGGAGGGAACAGAAAAAGAGCACCCTTCCCTACGCACATCAAAACCAAAAGATCACATAACTGACAATCCCATGAAAAGCACAGAGATAACATTAGGAACAACAACAACAGCAGCAGCAGCACCACCACCACCAGCAACAGCAACAACAACATTAGCAATGACAATGACAACGACAATAATCCAATAAAAAATCCCTCCGCGCATTCACACACCTCCCTCGAATCTGGCCCCGATCAGGCCGCACCTCCAGCCCGCCGGGCGAGTCCGACGCTCCGCTAACTTCGCCTTATTAAAAGCTCCCGGCGAGACGAGGCCCCAGACGCCGCTTGGTGCCGATGCGGCGACGGAGGAGAGGGGGGAGGGGGGAGGGGGAGAGAGGGAAGAAGGTAGGAGAGGGGAGAGGGGAGGTAGGAGGGAGGGAGGGGGGAGGAGGAGAGAGGTAGGGAGGAGGAGAAGAGAGGTAGGGGGGAGGAGAAGAGAGGTAGGGGGGAGGAGGAGAAGAGAGGTAGGGGGGAGGAGAAGAGAGGTAGGGGGGAGGAGGAGAGAGGTAGGGGGGAGGAGGAGAGAGGTAGGGGGGAGGAGGAGAGAGGTAGGGGGGAGGAGGAGAAAGAGGAGGAGGAGGAGTAAGAGGAGGATGATTAGGAGGAGGAGGAGAAAGAGAAAGAGGAGGAGGATGATTAGGAGGAGGAGAATAAAGAGGAGAAAGAGGAGAAAGGGGAGGAGGAGAAGAAAGAGGAGGAGGAGGGGGGAGGTGGAAGGGAGAAGAAGGGAGATGAAGGAGGGAGAAAGGGGGAAGGAAGGAGGGAGGACAGGGGAGAGCAGGGGATGGGGGAGGTGATTAAGGTTGGATAACATTTTATAGGATAGAGTAGGGCAGGACAGGATAGAGTAGAATAGTATAAACGAGGTAGAGTATAAAGGAATAATAAAAAAGGAGAAATGAAATAATAAATCTGTGAATAAATGGATGAATGAATGAGAGGATGGGAGGATTCGTGGTGAGGACCCAAGGAGGGCCCACGTGGTATATGAGGTCACGTGATGCAGCAGAGGGCGGCGAAGACCACGTGGTGCAGGTGGAAGGGGGAGAGAGGGGGGTCGGGTAGAGCTATGAGAGAGGGGGAGAGCTATGAGAGAGGGGGAGAGGGGAGAGGGAGGGGAGAGAGCTAGGCCAGAGGGACGGGGGAGCAGAAGGGGAGAAGGATAGGCCAGAGGGGGTGGGGAGGAAGAAGGGGAGAGGGATAGGCCAGAGGGGATGGGGAGGAAGAAGGGGAGAGGGCTAGGCCAGAGTGTGGGGGATTGGAGTGAGTGGGCAGAAGGGGGGGGGGGGGCAGGGGGGGGGGGAAATCTTGGCACGACACCGCGGCACACGCGAAGTCTGGCACCGCTGCAGACATGGCCGAGTGAGCTTTCATGTTTCCGGTTCCGTCGTTGTTGCTGATGTCGGTCTCGTCCTCCTTTTTCCTTTCGAGTCTTCCAGTTCAACCTGTTTCCCCAGACTTTGTTGACAAACTAATGCAGCTTGCTTATTCATCTCTTATTCTCACCAGGTCTGTCTGTCTGTGTCTGTCTGCTTGCCTAACCCTCTTCCTGCCTGCCTGCCTGCCTGCCTGCCTGCCTGCCTGCTAATCCTCTACCAGCCAGCCAGCCAGCCAGCCAGCCAGCCAGCCAGCCAGCCAGCCAGCCAGCCAGCCTACCCACCCCTCTGCCTACCTCATTCCCCTTCCCTACACAATGACCTGTCCCTAAAAAAAAATCCCCCATCATTCCTAATCTTATCACCTCCCGGTCTGGGAAATATTCACATCTAACACCTCCCTCAGAAAGCGTCGGGAAAAGCCCAGTTCCCTATCGACCTTATCAGGGCAAAACTCCCATCGACGCTACACAATTTCAGCTTAACACTCGCCCTAACGTGAAGGCGGTTGCATAAGCTCTGGTCGGTTTAGATAACTACCACACACGGATGTAAGAAGTGATCAGCACTAATAACACACCGCTGCTCAGGATAAATACAAAAACACAATAAGTAAAATAACATTTAAATATGTCGACTTGTGAAAAAGTAGTCCATAAAAAAAGAAACGAAAAGTCAATGAAATAGATAATTAAGTCCATATAATAAGCAAATAAGTCAATACAACAAGTAGAATATAAAAAATAAACAAGTAAAACAGTAAACAATACGATCAGACAAATAAATCAGTTGATAAATAACAAATATACATGTCGATAAAGCAAATAAACAACTCCATAAAACAGGCAACTAAGTCAATAAAAAATATAACTAAGTAAAACTACATAAAGTAAAAAAAAAATACATATAGAAAAAATAAACAAATAACAAAAAATAAATACCAAAGTCAATACAAAAAAAAATCAATTAAACAAGCAATTCTTTCGAGTCCCGAAGCCCTTTTTTCATCCGTGAAAAAACAACCTTGGCGATTGACAAGGATTAAGCCTATCTGCAATTCTAATCGAATTGACTCATCAAACAATCTCGAGGTATGGTATTCACAGTGAGGAGGAGTAGGAGGTGGAGGTACGAGGAGGAGGAGGTGCGAGAAGGTAGAGGTGGAGGTGGAGGTGCGAGAAGGTAGAGGTGGAGGTGGAGGTGCGAGAAGGTGGAGGTGCGAGAAGGTGGAGGTGCGAGAAGGTGGAGGTGGAGGTGGAGGTGCGAGAAGGTGGAGGAGGTGGAGGTGCGAGAAGGTGGAGGAGGTGGAGGTGCGAAAAGGTGGAGGAGGTGGAGGTGCGAAAAGTTGGAGGAGGTGGAGGTGCGAGAAGGTGGAGGAGGTGGAGGTGCGAGAAGGTGGAGGAGGTGGAGGTGCGAAAAGGTGGAGGAGGGGGAAGAGGAGAAGGTGGAGGAGGGGGAAGAGGAGAAGGTGGAGGAGGGGGAAGAGGAGAAGGTGGAGGAGGGGGAAGAGGAGAAGGTGGAGGAGGGGGAAGAGGAGAAGGTGGAGGAGGGGGAAGAGGAGGAGGATGGTAATATTATTTAAGAATTCTTTAATTTTATTGTTTTAAAGAATATCCTCATCATCAATATCCTTGTTGATTAAAACTATTATCTTAATGCTTGTAACTATTAGTTACTCTCGTTATAGTTATCCTAATTACTCCTTATATTCAAATGAGTAATTTCATCGCCAACCGAGACTGCCAAAGTTGCTGATCACATTTCAGCCTCTTTCCTTCCCAAAATGGTGGGCGGTAGTACCATTATCATTACCATAAACATTACCAGGAACTGGAGACACCTGCCAGGCCATACGGGTGCGGTCGACGCCATGCGGTGTCAATGTGCCACATGACAAGTGCGTTGCAAATCTTGCGGTGTCAACATTCCTTCATGGTGAACGCTTAGGAGGCATGTACTGTCAATGGGCCTCATGGCGCAAGCATATGAATTCATGTGTCTAAAGGCCTCATAGCGAAAGCATATCCATTCATGTGGCTATAGACTCATTATTTGCTTATGGGCCTCATGGTGAAATCATATGAACAAGGTATGTGGTTCAATGTATATGAAGCATGCTGTATACATGTATTCATGGACCACAGGAGAACAGATTTTAAGCTATGCAGTGATTATGTGCAACGTGATCAATTCAGTGCATGTGAGATAATTCGTTAGAATGTATATAAAGTCATGCAGTAGCTCTACTTCATGAATCCAGCATATGGAGTCATGCAGTGTCTCCACCTCATGACGAGTGCACATGGAGCAAGTCACACGTGAAAAAAGACCTCATGGCTCATATTATGCGGTCTATGACGCAACCTCCTGGCGCCCGACTTGGCACTCGTCCCCGGTTATGTAATCTTTATACTCACGTGCGCACTTTTGGTATTCATTTGGTAACCGACTTACTTATTTCAACCGTTGATTTTTTTCTCCTAGAGCAAGGAAATAAATGTAATTCTCGTCAGTCTGTGTCCGTCTGCCTGTCTGTGCCCAATTGCATGGCTGCCTGCTTGACTGTGCCTGTCTGTTTAATTATTTGTCCGATTGCATGCCTGCCTGCTTGATTTTTCCTGCTTGAATACCTGCTGGCCTATTTAAATGTTTGCTTGTCCTCCTGACAACGGCCGTCAGCCTACTCGCTTGCTTTCCTGACAGCGCTCGTCTGCTTGCTTGCTTGCCTGCTTGCTTGTTTGCTTGCTTACTCGCTTGCCTGCCTTGACGCTCGACTTCCCACTTGCCTCGTTCTACATCATAAACACTTAATCATCACCCTCTCCCTCCCTCTCATTATCTTCCTTTTCTCCGTCTTCTTCATTGTTCTTCATCTTTCCCCGGATCTCATTTTCTCATATCGCATTTTTCATTCTTTCATGCGGATTTATTTACACCTTTGCTTCTTTCTTATCCTTCTCCGATCTTTTTTCTTCGTGATCTTCTCAAAGCTCAATTTTCGCCAAAGTTTCTCGGACTAATTTTGGCCGGATTCGGCCGATGATTGCAACAAACGCCTTCACTTTTCGGTTGCAAAGTAAAACCTAAAATATTTTGAACAAATGAAAATGATATGGATGGGAGATGAACAAAAATAAAACAAATGGAAGAAAATAAGAAAAACAAAAAAGAAAAGAACAAAAACATGTTGAGTGAGAGATAGAGATAGAGAGAAGAGAGGAGGGAGAGAGAGGAGAGAGAGAGAGAGAGAGGGGGGGGGGGGGGGAGGCGAGCGAAAAGGAATTATAATTAGTCTAGATTCAACGTCAAAAATATGAAACAAACAAACAAACAGTATATACAAAATTGAGATACGTTTTATGTCAATTATGAACAAATATTAATAAACACTTAAAAAAGGTATGATACATAGAAATAGAAAATTCTAAAACAAATAAGAAAAAAAACAAAGGCTATGAAAATAAGAAAAACATTAGATAAAGACAATAAGCAATATCTCGTGCAACAATCCTACAAACACAATCTCGTCGTTTCCTCAAGGACACGAAGGTCCGTCAGTCCCCAAGAGACAAGGAATCAGCTGTCAATCAGATGTCTTGTGATGCAATTAATACCTTAATTGAGCGAGAATTGGATTGTTTGATCATCGTGCAGATTTCTTTAAAGCGGATTGCAATGGTGATTGTGCATCTGGCAAAGGAAAAGTAGTATGTGATGTTTGTGAAGTCATGAACGGAGGGTAAAAAAAATGGTAAACTTTTTGGTTATATTTAATGAGTATGAAGTCAAAAATAAAGAAAATAGTAAATAAACTGACTATAATGAATAAAATGTCAACCATAAGTCATTTATTTGTTCAAAGACTCGAATGCCAACAATAACGATCTAAAAAAAAAAAAAAAAAAAAAAAAATTGACAATCTTCGAATACCACCTGTCATCCCCCCAACCCTCAGCCCCCCCACCCCCCTTCCAATATTAGGCCTAGACGCACCCCCACGTGGCCTACCAGCTATGTGTCACCGGGAAGTGAGATCCACGGCCTAGGTAGACTTTGGTGATACTTGGTGTGCTGTTCACGGTTGGGATGAAATGGAAGAGCGAGAGAAAAGGGGGAGAAGGGACATGGGGAGAAGTAAGAAGAGGGGAGTTGAAGGGAAATAAGAGGTAAAAGAGGGGGTGGAGGGGGAAAGAAGATGAGAGAAAAAGGAGAGAGAAGAAGGGAAGAGGAAGGGGAAAGAAGAAGGGAAGAGGAAGGGGAAAGAAGAAGGGAAGAGGAAGGGGAAAGAAGAAGGGAAGAGGAAGGGGAAAGAAGAAGGGAAGAGGAAGGGGAAAGAAGAAGGGAAGAGGAAGGGGAAAGAAGAGGGGAAGAGGAAGGGGAAAGAAGAGGGGAAGAGGAAGGGGAAAGAAGAGGGGAAGAGGAAGGGGAAAGAAGAGGGGAGAGGAAAGAGTATGGGAGGAAGAAATGATAAAGGAAATGGAGGAGGAGGAGACAAAGACAAGACAAAAGGAAAAACGAGTAAGAGAGAGAGAGAGAGAGAGAGAGAGAGAGAGAGAGAGAGAGAGAGAGAGAGAGAGAGAGAGAGAGAGAGAGAGAGAGAGAGAGAGAGAGAGAAAGGAAGCAAAAGAATACACACCAGTACTCCAACAGAAGATGCAGCATCCGTCGACTCATCTCCGACTCTAGCATCTCCTCGGCCTTCACGAACTACGCAGTGGAAACCGCGCATCTTCGGGTGGATGGACAAGGAGGGAAAGAATGGCAGCTTCAAATGAATGCACGTGACAAGGTGCAGGATGAAGGGAAAGGGTCGTGAAGAGGTAACGGGGGGCGGGGGGAGAGGAAGAGGAGGCAAGGGAGGAGAGGGATAGGGAAGGGGAGAGGAGGCAAGGACGGAGAGGGATAGGGAAGGGGAGAGGAGGCAAGGACGGAGAGGGATAGGGAAGGGGAGAGGAGGCAAGGACGGAGAGGGATAGGGAAGGGGAGAGGAGGCAAGGACGGAGAGGGATAGGGAAGGGGAGAGGAGGCAAGGAGGGAGAGGGAGAGGGAAGGGAAGGGGAGAGGAAAAGGAGGCAAGAGAGGGAGAGAAAAGGGGGGAGGAGGGAAGGAGAGAAGGAGGGAAGGAGAGAAGGAGGAGGGGGAGGAGGAGGAGGAGGGAAGGGGAGGAAGAAGGGGAGAGAGGGGAAGAAAGGGGGCAGGGGAAGAAAAAGGGAGAGAGGAGACGGGAAGAAGGGAAGGGGAGAGGGGAAGAAAGGGGAGAGGGGGGAGCAGGGGAAGAAAGGGGAGAGGGGGCAGGGGAAGAAAGGAGAGGGGGCAGGGGAAGAAAGGAGGAGACGGGGGAAGAAAGGGAGGAAGGGGGAGCAGGGGGAGAGAAAGGGGAGAGGGGGCAGGGGAAGGGGAGAAGAAGGGGAAGGGGGCAGGGGAAGGGGAGGGGAGGAGGAAGGGGGCAGGGGAAGAAGGGAGGAAGGGGGCAGGGGAAGAAGGGAGGAAGGGGGCAGGGGAAGAAGGGAGGAAGGGGGCAGGGGAAGAAGGGAGGAAGGGGGCAGGGGAAGAAGGGAGGAAGGGGGCAGGGGAAGAAGGGAGGAAGGGGGCAGGGGAAGAAGGGAGGAAGGGGGCAGGGGAAGAAGGGAGGAAGGGGGCAGGGGAAGAAGGGAGGAAGGGGGCAGGGGAAGAAGGGAGGAAGGGGGCAGGGGAAGAAGGGAGGAAGGGGGCAGGGGAAGAAGGGAGGAAGGGGGCAGGGGAAGAAGGGAGGAAGGGGGCAGGGGAAGAAGGGAGGAAGGGGGCAGGGGAAGAAGGGAGGAAGGGGGCAGGGGAAGAAGGGAGGAAGGGGGCAGGGGAAGAAGGGAGGAAGGGGGCAGGGGAAGAAGGGAGGAAGGGGGCAGGGGAAGAAGGGAGGAAGGGGGCAGGGGAAGAAGGGAGGAAGGGGGCAGGGGAAGAAGGGAGGAAGGGGGCAGGGGAAGAAGGGAGGAAGGGGGCAGGGGAAGAAGGGAGGAAGGGGGCAGGGGAAGAAGGGAGGAAGGGGGCAGGGGAAGAAGGGAGGAAGGGGGCAGGGGAAGAAGGGAGGAAGGGGGCAGGGGAAGAAGGGAGGAAGGGGGCAGGGGAAGAAGGGAGGAAGGGGGCAGGGGAAGAAGGGAGGAAGGGGGCAGGGGAAGAAGGGAGGAAGGGGGCAGGGGAAGAAGGGAGGAAGGGGGCAGGGGAAGAAGGGAGGAAGGGGGCAGGGGAAGAAGGGAGGAAGGGGGCAGGGGAAGAAGGGAGGAAGGGGGCAGGGGAAGAAGGGAGGAAGGGGGCAGGGGAAGAAGGGAGGAAGGGGGCAGGGGAAGAAGGGAGGAAGGGGGCAGGGGAAGAAGGGAGGAAGGGGGCAGGGGAAGAAGGGAGGAAGGGGGCAGGGGAAGAAGGGAGGAAGGGGGCAGGGGAAGAAGGGAGGAAGGGGGCAGGGGAAGAAGGGAGGAAGGGGGCAGGGGAAGAAGGGAGGAAGGGGGCAGGGGAAGAAGGGAGGAAGGGGGCAGGGGAAGAAGGGAGGAAGGGGGCAGGGGAAGAAGGGAGGAAGGGGGCAGGGGAAGAAGGGAGGAAGGGGGCAGGGGAAGAAGGGAGGAAGGGGGCAGGGGAAGAAGGGAGGAAGGGGGCAGGGGAAGAAGGGAGGAAGGGGGCAGGGGAAGAAGGGAGGAAGGGGGCAGGGGAAGAAGGGAGGAAGGGGGCAGGGGAAGAAGGGAGGAAGGGGGCAGGGGAAGAAGGGAGGAAGGGGGCAGGGGAAGAAGGGAGGAAGGGGGCAGGGGAAGAAGGGAGGAAGGGGGCAGGGGAAGAAGGGAGGAAGGGGGCAGGGGAAGAAGGGAGGAAGGGGGCAGGGGAAGAAGGGAGGAAGGGGGCAGGGGAAGAAGGGAGGAAGGGGGCAGGGGAAGAAGGGAGGAAGGGGGCAGGGGAAGAAGGGAGGAAGGGGGCAGGGGAAGAAGGGAGGAAGGGGGCAGGGGAAGAAGGGAGGAAGGGGGCAGGGGAAGAAGGGAGGAAGGGGGCAGGGGAAGAAGGGAGGAAGGGGGCAGGGGAAGAAGGGAGGAAGGGGGCAGGGGAAGAAGGGAGGAAGGGGGCAGGGGAAGAAGGGAGGAAGGGGGCAGGGGAAGAAGGGAGGAAGGGGGCAGGGGAAGAAGGGAGGAAGGGGGCAGGGGAAGAAGGGAGGAAGGGGGCAGGGGAAGAAGGGAGGAAGGGGGCAGGGGAAGAAGGGAGGAAGGGGGCAGGGGAAGAAGGGAGGAAGGGGGCAGGGGAAGAAGGGAGGAAGGGGGCAGGGGAAGAAGGGAGGAAGGGGGCAGGGGAAGAAGGGAGGAAGGGGGCAGGGGAAGAAGGGAGGAAGGGGGCAGGGGAAGAAGGGAGGAAGGGGGCAGGGGAAGAAGGGAGGAAGGGGGCAGGGGAAGAAGGGAGGAAGGGGGCAGGGGAAGAAGGGAGGAAGGGGGCAGGGGAAGAAGGGAGGAAGGGGGCAGGGGAAGAAGGGAGGAAGGGGGCAGGGGAAGAAGGGAGGAAGGAGGCAGGGGAAGAAGGGAGGAAGGGGGCAGGGGAAGAAGAAGAAGGGGGGAGGGAGAGGGATGAAAGCAAAGGTTCAAACAATCACGTTGCCAAGATGTGTTTGGCATAAAGGCAACTCCACCAACTTCCACATGCTTCTCAGAATGAAGAAAATAGGAAGGAGACCGAATATGATGACAATACGATAAAGAAGGAAAAAAAAGAAACGAAAAAAATATATGAGATCACGTACGCGGCAGCATCTGATATTCATGGGGACCGACTTGGGTCAGATTCCGCATTGTTCACCCCCCTCCCCCTGGTTCTTTGCATCCCCCCCCTCCCTTCTGCCTCATTCCATTCCCAAAGATGCCCCCCTCCCCTCCTTAATTTTCCCTAATTAAATATACATTCTATATATATTAATACAAAATTTTTCTCTCATCAATTTTTGCTAGAGGACACACCAAACAAATATCCCCCGCTCCCTATGAATTTAATTTTAAAAAACCTCACCTCATTTAAAATCATTCTGCCGCTTTACCTTGACTTAACGAGAAAAAAAAAGGAAAATGGAGAGAAAAATAAGACAAGATCTTAAAAAAAAAGTACAATGGTTAAGAAAACAGATTCTTCAAACGTAAATACTTCTGCTCGAGGTTAACCCAGTAAAAGACAACAGGAGGAAGAGGTGGTGGTGGTGGAGGGAGGAGAAGGTGGTGGTGGTGGTGGTGGTGGAGGGAGGAGAAGGTGGTGGTGGTGGTGGGTGGTGGAGGGAGGAGAAGGTGGTGGAGGGAGGTGGGTGGTGGAGGGAGGAGAAGGTGGTGGTGGTGGTGGTGGTGGTGGTGGTGGTGGTGGTGGTGGATGGAGGAGAAGGTTGTGTTGGTGGAGGGAGGAGAAGGTGGTAGTGGTGGAGGGAGAAGGTGGTGGTGGTGGAGGGAGAAGGTGGTGGTGGTGGGGGAGGGAGAGGAAAAGATGTGGTTGGAGGGAGGGAGTGAGAAAGAGGTGGAGGAGGGTCGAAGAGAAGAGGGAGGAGAAGGAGGAGGAGGTGAAAGAGATAAGAGGATAAAAACTTAGAATAGTTAGAAGACTAAAGATGAAGGGAAATTAAGAAGATCAAGTGGAAGGAAATGAAAACCAAAATGGCGGGGGAAAAATTAAAACCAAGAGAATAAAAGTGAAAGAAACAGAACCTTAAAAGCAAAACCCCTTCACTCTCCCGTCCCTCCTACCCCCAATCACCACTCCTTGTACCCCTCCCCACTCCCCAACCGGCGAACTTATCCCTCCTCCTGTTCTTCCCCGAGGTCCACTCCCTCCCATCCTTCCCCTACCAATTTGATTCAAGCTCTCCCCTTCCCCTTCTTCTCCCTCCCTTTCCCCTTCCCTTCAAACCCCTCACTCTACCAACCTACTCCCCCCACCCCCAACAACCCCGCCCCCGTCATCCCCACCCTAATTCAACTCATCCCTCCCCTTCCTCTCCTCCCCTCCCCTCCAATCCACTCCTCCCCACCCCGACACATTCACCCCTCTCCCCCAGCCACTCGGACACACTAACATGGGGAAGACGTCTCGGCATGAAAGCCTCGCAATGACTTCTTGGAAAGTCTCGCTCTGAATAAATGAAGGGGAGGGGGGGAGGCAGAAAGTTAGAGGGAAAGGGGGAGAGGGGGAATGGGAGGGGGAAGGGGAAGGGGAGGGGGAGGGGGAAGGGGAAGGGGAGGGGGAAAGGGAAAGGGGGCGGGGGCGAGGGTGAGGGAGAGGGGGTGAGGGGAGGGGGTGAGGGTGAGGGAGAGAGGGAGAGAGGGTGAGGGGGCGAGGGTGAGGAGAGGGAGAGAGGGTGAGGGGGCGAGGGTGAGAGAGAGAGGGTGAGGGGGCGAGGGTGAGGGTGAGGGGGCGAGGGTGAGGGAGAGGGGGCGAGGGTGAGGGAGAGGGGGCGAGGGTGAGGGAGAGGGGGCGAGGGTGAGGGTGAGGGAGAGAGGGAGAGGGTGGGAGTGAGGGAGAGAGGGAGAGGGTGGGAGTGAGGGAGAGAGGGAGAGGGTGGGAGTGAGGGAGAGAGGGAGAGGGTGGGAGTGAGGGAGAGGGTGGGAGTGAGGGAGAGAGGGAGAGGGTGGGAGAGAGGGAGAGAGGGAGAGGGTGGGAGAGAGGGAGAGGGTGGGAGTGAGGGAGAGAGGGAGAGGGTGGGAGTGAGAGAGAGAGAGAGAGAGGGAGAGGGTGGGAGTGAGGGAGAGAGGGAGAGGGTGGGAGTGAGGGAGAGAGGGTGGGGGTGAAGGAGAGGGAGAGAGGGTGAGGGTGAGGGTGAAGGAGAGAAGGTGAGGGTGGTGGTGAAGGAGAGAGGGTGAGGGTGAGGGTGGGGGTGAAGGAGAGAGGGTGAGGGTGAGGGTGGGGGTGAAGGAGAGAGGGTGAAGGTGAGAGTGAGAGGATGAGGGAGAGAGGGTGAAAAGGTGAAAGTGAGGGAGCGAGGGAGAGGAAGAGAGGGTGGGTGAGATGGGGTGAGGGAGGGAGAGGGGGTGAGGGTGAGGGAGAGGGGGTGGGGGTGAGGGTGGGGGTGAGGGTGAGGGGGCGAGGGAGAGGAAGAGAGGGTGGGTGAGAAGGGGTGAGGGAGGGAAAAGAGAGGGAGAGGGGGTGAGGGTGAGGGTGAGGGAGAGTGAAAGAAGGCGAGGATTCTGCCAGAAATAAGTCTAATCTTTTGGCGAACGATCCTGGCCGCGATGATATGGTTTGTGAATAAATGAATTCGTCAACCAGCGGTCACACATGTGATTCTCATATTCAACAGCAGGCAGACGCACACTTGATCCATATCACATACATACATACATATACATATATATATATATATATATATATATATATACATATATACATATATATATAATATATATACATATATATATAATATATATACATATATATATAATATATATACATATATATATAATATATATACATATATATACATATATATATAATATATATACATATATATATAATATATATACATATATATATATAATATATATATATATATAAACCATAACTAAGATTAATATTAATCACTTAGCCATTCCTTTTTCGAAGAGTAAGAATCAAGACATAATAATGAAGGAGAATACAGCCAATCCCGATGATAACAACAGGAGGCAATATACAGAAGAAAAAACAATGAAGATCTTACCATTTACTTGATAACAATTAGAGAAAAGATGAAAATATATAAACAATTCTAACAACATTTAGTGGCTGGATTTCTTTAAGATCCTTTAATGGTAATGCAGTTGATACCGATAATTTGAGAAGGAGGATATGGAGGTGGTGCAGGTAGGAGGAGGAGGAAGGAGGAAGGAGGTGGTGGTGGAAGGAGGAAGGAGGTGGTGGTGGAAGGAGGAAGGAGGTGGTGGTGGAAGGAGGAAGGAGGTGGTGGTGGAAGGAGGAAGGAGGAGGAAGGTGGTGGTGGTGGAAGGAGGGAGGGAGGAGGGACGAGGATGTGTAGGCGGTGGAAGGAGGGAGGAGGGAAGAGATAAGTGGAGGAGGACGAGGTATAAGAGGCAATGTAAAGAAAAAAAAAGGAAAATCGCCATTTTCTTTCATACTGATTAGAGGAAAGACGAAAATATATAGACACTATCTCATAGCAATTCGATGCAAGACCATTTCTATTTTGTCCTTTAATGGTAATAGCTGATACCGATAATTTGAGATACCAAATGAGCTAAGGGTGGCGCTTAATAGCAGTTTTACTTCAATGGCACTAAAAGATTTAATGGCGGGGTAGAGTGCCAGGTGTTTGCCCTATTGGCCTAGTGAGAGACTTGGCACTCACCAAGGTCATGGTGGTGGGGAGGGGTGTAGCCTTGGACCCTCACCTCCCCTTTCCCTACACCCCACCCCCACCCCTTCGCGCTGCTTCCTACTGGGGCGGGAAGCTTAACCTGGGTGGGCTCACTCTCACTCTCTCATATACTTGTTTCTTTTTTCATATCTTTCTCAATCTCTCTTCCTTTCGCTTAACTTAACTTCTCTCTTATCTTTCTTCCATCTACCTTTAACCCTCAATCTACCCATCCATTTATTTTCATCTATTCCGTGTGTCCGTATGTATGTGGCCTTTTAGGCTATCAGTAAAGGATAACGTTCAGCGTGCGAAATGGAGAGGCAGGGGGAGGCAGGGGGAGGCAGAGGAGGGGGAGAGGGAGGGAGAGGGAGGGAGAGAGGAAGGAGAAGGAAAATGGAAAGGGAGGAGGGAGGACCAGCAGAGGGTGGAGAAATGAAGGAGGAGGAGGAGGTGTTGAAGGGGGGGAGGAGGAGGAGGAGGAAAGAGGGGGGGAGGAGGAGGGGAGGAAAGAAGGGGAGGAGGAGGGGAGGAAAGAAGGGGGGAGGAGGAAAAGGGGGAGGAGGGGAGGAGGGAGGAGGAGGAGGAGGAGGAGGAAGGAGAAGGAGGAAGGGGGAGGAGGAGGAGGAGGGAGGAGGAGGAGGGAGGAGGGGAGGAGGAGGAAGAGGCAGAGGAGAAGGGGGAAGGGGGGGAGGAGGAGCTAGGCGGCAACCGGATTTAATCTTGCTTTGTCGATACGATCTCTCTCTCTCTCTCTATCTATCTATCTCTCTCTCTTTCTTTCATCCTTTCCTCTCTCGCTCTCTCTCTCTCTCTCTCTCTCTCTCTAATTAGACTTTTATTGTTGTTGTTGTTTGTTTGACATTCACATCGTTTTTCCTTTTATTGTTATTGTTGGCACTGATCGTCCTCCTTGATCTATTTTCTATCTTTCTTCTTTTCTGATTTATCTCCCCTTCCTTATTCCCCTAATTCGCCCATTTCCGCCCACTCCTTCTCCCTGGACTTCGACCGAGTCCTTCTTTCACGCGCTTGACTCATTGATCAAAATTACCTTTTACGCAAGAGGCCGCCATTAAAAGGAAATTATATAATATCTTATTGTTTGCGAGATGAATGAATCCAGCGGTGACGTTTCGTGACTGTTGCCTCTTCTTCTTCTTCTCCCTTTTCTTTTTATGCTTTCGGACGTCTCAATTACTTTTTTTTCAATGTGGCATTATTATTGTTATTTTTATTGTCATCGTTTGAGTCACCCCCCCCCCCCTCTCTCTCTCTTTCTATTCATCTGTCTGTCTGTCTCTCTCTCTTTCTGTTTCTCTGTTTCTCTCTCTCTCTCTCTCTCTCACTCACTCACTCACTCACTCTCTCTTTCTCTCTCTCTCTCTCTCTCTCTCTCTCTCTCCTTCACACCTCTCCTACCCCCCTCCCGTCATCCTTTCTATCCGATTCATCAACATTAGTACCTTCTACCTTCCCCCTCCTTCCCTCCCTCCATCCCTTCCTCTCCAGCCTATCCTTCCCTCCCCCTATCCTCCCCCATCCTATCCCCCCCAATATTTATGTCTTGAGGTCGTGATGATTAAGACATGTTTCTTGGGTCATCGTCATCATAGGGAGGGGGAGGTGGGAGGGGGGGGTGAAGGGGAAGGGAGTTGGGAGGAGAAGGGGGGAGGTGGGGGGAATAAGGAGGGGAAGGGTGAGGAAGATGTAGGAGTGGGGGGTGAAAAGGGTGGGAGTTAGGAGGAGAAAGGGAGGGATGGCGAAAGGAACAGAAAAGGGGGAAGATGGAAGATTTAATAGATTTATAAGCATGGAGTGACGAGGAAGGAAGGAGGAGGAGGAGGAGGAGAGAGGGAAGGAGGGAAAAGAAGAATGAAAGGAAGGAAGCGTTACGTAAGCCGTGTATGTAGCCTCGCCGACGGAGGGTGCGTCGCGGGCGGGGCATTTGCTGGGGGCGGGGGCGTGAGGACTAGAGCTGAAAGAATAATTTGCAGTTGCGGATGCGGGCGGGTGGGCGGGCGGGTGGGTGCACAGGCGTGACTCGAGAGCCGATTAAGGATGCGAGGGGCGATTGCCGATTCCTGCGTGGCGCGCTACGGCAGCTGGGGACCTGGAGTACTTGATTGAGTGAGGGGGGAGGGGAGATACGTCGGCGAGAGTGAGAGAATTTAGAGGGTGGGCGTTTGAGTTTGCGGGAGTGGGAGGGAGAGCGACAGTAAAAGTAAGAATGAGAGTGGGGGAGAGAAAGAGAGATAGAGAAAGGGCAAGAGAAAGAGAGATAGAGAAAGGGCAAGAGAAAGAGAGATAGAGAAAGGGCAAGAGAAAGAGAGAGAGAGAAAGGGCAAGAGAGAGAGAGAGAGAGAAAGGGCAAGAGAGAGAGAGAGAGAGAAAGGGCAAGAGAGAGAGAGAGAGAGAAAGGGCAAGAGAGAGAGAGAGAGAGAGAGAGAGAGAGAGAGAGAGAGAGAGAGAGAGAGAGAGAGAGAGAGAGAGAGAGAGAGAGAGAGAGAGAGAGAGAGAGAGAGAGAGAGAGAGAGGGAGAGTGATAATGGGAGTGGGCCAAAGTGCGTGAGTAAGCACCCGGCTATGCACGCCATTACAAATGCAACTGCACACCAGTATACAAGAAAGTACGCTCGAGTATGGGCGACCCTGTGTGCGTGAACCTAACGTATCCGCGAATCTATCGGGAAGAAGCTGGTTGGATGATTGGGCCAAGATCTACATAGATCTGTAAATCTGTAAATCTGTAAATCCGTAAATCTTTTGCTGGGCAAGAAGCCAGCGCGGAGGAAGGGGACACTCGAGACAGGTGGAGAGTGAAGCAAGAGGCGGTCACGGAGTCACACGTAGGCTGATGATGACACGAACATCTGCTCTGCGTTACGAGTTATATCTATCTATCATTTGCTATGTGCATTGTGTGGGGGGATTGGTGTGGGGGGATTGGTGTGTGGGGATTGGTGTGTGGGGATTGGTGTGTGGGGATTGGTGTGGGGGGATTGGTGTTGGGGGATGGTGTGTGGGGATTGGTGTGGAAATATGGGAAATGGTGTGGGGGGGGGTGGGGGTTGCGGGGCGGAGGACGGGTTTGTGTTGTCCGTGACGCAGCCGCAGGGGTGGCGATAATAATGTATTTAAACCTGATTTGCAATTGGTCTTCCTCTATTGGAAGAGGGGGAGGGGAGGAATGGGAGGGAAGGGAGGGGAAGAGATGAATAGGAGAAAGATGAGAGGGAGGGAGGGACGGAGGGAGGGAGAGGTGGAGAAAGAGAAAGAAAAAAAGAAAGGGAAAGAAAAAGAGACTGCGTTAGTTTGAGCGAGGGGGGGAGGGGGTGTGTGAGCTCGACCCCAATCCGTTCCTCCCGCCGTAATTTTCTATTACAGACAAAACCAAAGATTGAGATTCATGCCGTTGCGACCGCTGGATTAGCTTTAAAAATATGCCTCTATGTCGTGACCAAGGCTTCCGCGGACCACCACCACGCTAAGCATTCCGGCGACACAGAAGGTAAAAATCAATCCTCTACCGCAGATAGGACGCCCTTCCTCGCCACGCCCATGTACGGTTCACGCCCACACACCTGTGCGCTGCTTACACTTCCCCCAGGGACGCCCACTCTCTCCTCCCTTTTGAAAGAATTTACCTGAGTTTTCTGCCGTACTGAATGTTTCATGTCATCCACACCATACACAAACTTTACTAGACAGGCACTACGCCCACGAGGTTGCTAATGGAGCGTGACGTTCCGCCCACCGCTTGTCACGCCTCGTTATGTTAGGTATAGCCAGAACGTGTGTGGTAGGGCTATTTGTGTTCTTTGAATGACATTAAGTGAATAAATGAATAAAAACAAAGCTCGTGCACTTTCATACTATAAAAAATGAAATTCATCACTGTTTTCTAGAGAAGGATAAACACAAAAGAGTAGCACGAGCACGCTTGCCCGATAATTTTAACGCTGCGACTACTTCATCATACTAACAACAAGCAAACTTTGCATACACGACGTCATCCTCATCGCCCGCCCTGTCCCCCCCCCCTCTCGCAATCAGCAACAAGCAGAGGCCTTTGCGCAACCAAGCAAACCTGCAACCGGCCTGCGACCTCCCCATTCGCCCTGCCCAACATCACCTTTCTATATATATGACACAAGCAAACACGTCCTCATGTTGGGGGTCGCCTAGAATAGCTGCGCGACGCATCGCCAACTACGCCATTATCTTACGTTTGCTTCCGCTCGGGCAAGCAAGGTTTTCCTACAGGGGAAATTGGTAAACGAAAGGAAGAGGGATAGACGCAGAGGAAGAAAGGACAGACGCAGGGGAAGAAAGGACAGACGCAGAGGAAGAAAGGACAGACGCAGAGGAAGAAAGGACAGACGGAGGGGAAGAAAGGACAGACGGAGGGGAAGAAAGGATAGACAGAGAGGAAGAAAGGACAGACGCAGAGGGAGAAAGGACAGACAGAGAGGGAGAAAGGACAGACAGAGAGGGAGAAAGGATAGACAGAGAGGGAGAAAGGATAGACAGAGAGGGAGAAAGGATAGACAGAGAGGGAGAAAGGATAGACAGAGAGGGAGAAAGGATAGACAGAGAGGGAGAAAGGATAGTCAGAGAGGGAGAAAGGATAGTCAGAGAGGGAGAAAGGATAGACAGAGAGGGAGAAAGGATAGACAGAGAGGGAGAAAGGATAGACAGAGGGAGAAAGGATAGACAGAGGGAGAAAGGATAGACAGAGGGAAAAAGGATAGACAGAGAGGGAGAAAGGATAGACAGAGAGGAAGAAAGGATAGACAGAGAGGAAGAAAGGATAGACAGAGAGGAAGAGGGATAGACAGAGAGGATAAGGGATAGACAGAGAGGATAAGGGATAGACAGAGAAGAAGAGGGATAGAGGAAGAAAAAAAAATGTCTAAAAAAGAGAAAGGCGAGAAAATAAAATCTCAGAAGTGAAACCATGCAGTGGCAGGAATAGATCAACATAATCAACTGTAACTGCCAAGTTAAATATTGCTGATCACGTGACCAGGGAATGCAATTTCAGAGCTAGGGAGGATCAGCATCTGTACACTTCTAAGCTCACTCGCTCAATCAATCACTCGCGCACTCAAACAACCGACCCCCCCCCTCCCCCCCGCGCCCACTTTTCTATTTCATAAGAATAATATATGTCTACATATCAATACATCAACCAGGCCATCTCTTCAAAAACTAATAAGGATAAGTCAATGAAACAATAGGACCCCCCCCCTCTCTGTCTGTATGAGGCGACCTCCTTGTAACCACGGCACGACTCATCTCTTTATCTCTTTCTCTCTTTCTCTCCCTCTCTCTTTCTCTCCCTCTCTCTTTCTCTCCCTCTCTCTTTCTCTCCCTCTCTCCTTCTCTCCCTCTCTCCTTCTCTCCCTCTCTCCTTCTCTCCTTCTCTCCCTCTCTCCTTCTCTCCCTCTCTCCTTCTCTCCCTCTCTCCTTCTCTCCCTCTCTCCTTCTCTCCCTCTCTCCTTCTCTCCCTCTCTCCTTCTCTCCCTCTCTCCCTCTCTCCTCTCTCCTCTCTCCAAGGACAGACGCAGAGGAAGAAAGGATAGACAGAGAGGAAGAAAGGATAGACAGAGAGGAAGAAAGGATAGACAGAGAGGAAGAAAGGATAGACAGAGAGGAAGAAAGGATAGACAGAGAGGAAGAAAGGATAGACAGAGAGGAAGAAAGGATAGACAGAGAGGAAGAAAGGACAGACAGAGAGGAAGAAAGGACAGACGCAGAGGAAGAAAGGATAGACAGAGAGGAAGAAAGGATAGACAGAGAGGAAGAAAGGATAGACAGAGAGGAAGAAAGGATAGACAGAGAGGAAGAAAGGATAGACAGAGAGGAGGAAAGGATAGACAGAGAGGAGGAAAGGATAGACAGAGAGGAGGAAAGGATAGACAGAGAGGAGGAAAGGATAGACAGAGAGGAGGAAAGGATAGACAGAGAGGAGGAAAGGATAGACAGAGAGGATGAAAGGATAGACAGAGAGGAAGAAAGGATAGACAGAGAGGAAGAAAGGATAGACAGAGGAAGAAAGGATAGACAGAGGAAGAAAGGATAGACAGAGGAAGAAAGGATAGACAGAGAGGAAGAAAGGATAGACAGAGAGGAAGAAAGGATAGACAGAGAGGAAGAAAGGATAGACAGAGGAAGAAAGGATAGACAGAGAGGAAGAAAGGATAGACAGAGAGGAAGAAAGGATAGACAGAGAGGAAGAAAGGATAGACAGAGGAAGAAAGGATAGACAGAGGAAGAAAGGATAGACAGAGAGGAAGAAAGGATAGACAGAGGAAGAAAGGATAGACAGAGAGAGGAAGAAAAGGATAGACGAAGGAAGAAAGGATAGACAGAGGAAGAAAGGATAGACAGAGAGGAAGAAAGGATAGACAGAGAGGAAGAAAGGATAGACAGAGAGGAAGAAAGGATAGACAGAGAGGAAGAAAGGACAGACGCAGAGGAAGAAAGGACAGACGCAGAGGAAGAAAGGATAGACAGAGAGGAAGAAAGGATAGACAGAGAGGAAGAAAGGATAGACAGAGAGGAAGAAAGGATAGACAGAGGAAGAAAGGATAGACAGAGGAAGAAAGGATAGACAGAGAGGAAGAAAGGATAGACAGAGAGGAAGAAAGGATAGACAGAGAGGAAGAAAGGATAGACAGAGAGGAAGAAAGGATAGACAGAGAGGAAGAAAGGATAGACAGAGAGGAAGAAAGGATAGACAGAGAGGAAGAAAGGATAGACAGAGAGGAAGAAAGGATAGACAGAGGAAGAAAGGATAGACAGAGGAAGAAAGGATAGACAGAGAGGAAGAAAGGATAGACAGAGGAAGAAAGGATAGACAGAGGAAGAAAGGATAGACAGAGGAAGAAAGGACAGACAGAGAGGAAGAAAGGACAGACAGAGAGGAAGAAAGGACAGACAGAGAGGAAGAAAGGATAGACGCAGAGGAAGAAAGGATAGACAGAGGAAGAAAGGATAGACAGAGAGGAAGAAAGGATAGACAGAGGAAGAAAGGATAGACAGAGAGGAAGAAAGGATAGACAGAGAGGAAGAAAGGATAGACAGAGAGGAAGAAAGGATAGACAGAGAGGAAGAAAGGATAGACAGAGAGGAAGAAAGGATAGACAGAGAGGAAGAAAGGATAGACAGAGAGGAAGAAAGGATAGACAGAGAGGAAGAAAGGATAGACAGAGAGGAAGAAAGGATAGACAGAGGAAGAAAGGATAGACAGAGAGGAAGAAAGGATAGACAGAGAGGAAGAAAGGATAGACAGAGAGGAAGAAAGGATAGACAGAGAGGAAGAAAGGATAGACAGAGAGGAAGAAAGGATAGACAGAGAGGAAGAAAGGAATAGACAGAGAGGAAGAGGGATAGACAGAGAGGAAGAGGGATAGACAGAGAGGAAGAGGGATAGACAGAGAGGAAGAGGGATAGACAGAGAGGAAGAGGGATAGACAGAAGAAGAGGGATAGACAGGGGGAGAGGGATAGACAGAGGAAATGGGATAGAGGAAGAAAAAAATGTCTAAAAAAGACAGGGAAGTAAGGACCAATATACGAATGAAGAGAAAGAAAGGCGAGAAAATAAAATCTCAGATGTGAAACCATGCAGTGGCAGGAATAGATCAACATAATCAACTGTAACTGCCAAGTTAAATATTGCTGATCACGTGACCAAGGAATGCAATTTCAGAGCTAGGGAGGATCAGCATCTGTACACTTCTAAGCTCACTCGCTCAATCAATCACTCGCGCACTCAAACAACCGACCCCCCCCCCCCCCCGCGCCCCCTTCTCTATTTCATAAGAATAATATATGTCTACATATCAATACATCAACCAGGCCATCTCTTCAAAAACTAATAAGGATAAGTCAATGAAACAATAGGACCCCCCCCCCCTCTTTGTCTGTATGAGGCGACCTCCTTGTAACCACGGCACGACTCATCTCTTTCTCTTTCTCTTTCTCTCCCTCTCTCCCTCTTTCTCTTTCTCTTTCTCTCCCTCTTTCTCTTTCTCTTTCTCACCTCTCTCCTTCATACCTCCTTACCCTCTCTCTCTCTCTCTCTCTCTCTCTCTCTCTCTCTCTCTCTCTCTCTCTTTCTCTTTCTCTTTCTCCTTCTTCTCCTTCTCCCCCTCTCCCACTCCCTCTCTCTCCCTCCGCCTGTCATGTGTGTGTGGCATCAGCTGGTCTGCAGTCAGCAGGTTCGACGTCAGCCACGAGTTGTCATAAGGTGTTGTTCGCCGACCTGCTGACTTCGTTGCTGATCCGAGCCGTGACCTCAAAGCAAGCTGGAGGACGATGAGGACGACTCGGAAGTGGGTCGTGCTCGAGTCGTACTTAAATTGGCTGCTGCGGAGGGTGAGGGTGATGGTGGTGAGGGTGATGGTGGTGAGGGTGGTGGTGGTGAGTGTGATGGTGGTGAGTGGTGGTGAGTGTGATGGTGGTGAGTGTGATGGTGGTGAGGGTGATGGGGGTGGTGGTGAGGGTGATGGGGGTGGTGGTGAGGGTGGGGGGTGGTGGTGAGGGTGATGGGGGTGGTGGTGGGTGGGTGGTGGTGATGTGGTGATGGTGATGGTGGTGAGGGTGATGTGGTGATGTGATGGTGGTGAGGGTGATGGTGATGGTGGTGAGGTGATGGGGTGGTGGTGAGGGTGATGGGGGTGGTGGTGAGGGTGATGGGGGTGGTGGTGAGGGTGATGGGGGTGGTGGTGAGGGTGATGGGGGTGGTGGTGAGGGTGATGGGGGTGGTGGTGAGGGTGATGGGGGTGGTGGTGAGGGTGATGGGGGTGGTGGTGAGGGTGATGGGGGTGGTGGTGAGGGTGATGGGGGTGGTGGTGAGGGTGATGGGGGTGGTGGTGAGGGTGATGGGGGTGGTGGTGAGGGTGATGGGGGTGGTGGTGAGGGTGATGGGGGTGGTGGTGAGGGTGATGGGGGTGGTGGTGAGGGTGATGGGGGTGGTGGTGAGGGTGATGGGGGTGGTGGTGAGGGTGATGGGGGTGGTGGTGGTGATGGTGGTGGTGGTGGTGAGGGTGGTGAGGGTGAAGGGGTGGTGGTGAGGGTGATGGGGGTGGTGGTGAGGGCGATGGGGGTGGTGGTGAGGGCGATGGGGGTGGTGGTGAGGGTGATGGGGGTGGTGGTGAGGGTGATGGGGGTGGTGGTGAGGGTGATGGGGGTGGTGGTGAGGGTGATGGGGGTGAGTGAGTGAGGGTGATGGGGGTGGTGGTGAGGGTGATGGGGGTGGTGGTGAGGGTGATGGGGGTGGTGGTGAGGGTGATGGGGGTGGTGGTGAGGGTGATGGGGGTGGTGGTGAGGGTGATGGGGGTGGTGGTGAGGGTGATGGGGGTGGTGGTGAGGGTGATGGGGGTGGTGGTGAGGGTGATGGGGGTGGTGGTGAGGGTGATGGGGGTGGTGGTGAGGGCGATGGGGGTGGTGGTGAGGGCGATGGGGGTGGTGGTGAGGGTGATGGGGGTGGTGGTGAGGGTGATGGGGGTGGTGGTGAGGGCGATGGGGGTGGTGGTGAGGGCGATGGGGGTGGTGGTGAGGGTGATGGGGGTGGTGGTGAGGGTGATGGGGGTGGTGGTGAGGGCGATGGGGGTGGTGGTGAGGGCGATGGGGGTGGTGGTGAGGGTGATGGGGGTGGTGGTGAGGGTGATGGGGGTGGTGGTGAGGGTGATGGGGGTGGTGGTGAGGGTGATGGGGGTGGTGGTGAGGGTGATGGGGGTGGTGGTGAGGGTGTGGGGGGTGGTGGTGAGGGCGATGGGGGTGGTGGTGAGGGCGATGGGGGTGGTGGTGAGGGTGATGGGGGTGGTGGTGAGGGCGATGGGGGTGGTGGTGAGGGCGATGGGGGTGGTGGTGAGGGTGATGGGGGTGGTGGTGAGGGTGATGGGGGTGGTGGTGAGGGTGATGGGGGTGGTGGTGAGGGTGATGGGGGTGGTGGTGAGGGTGATGGGGGTGGTGGTGAGGGTGGTGGGGGTGGTGGTGAGGGTGATGGGGTTGGTGGTGAGGGTGATGGGGGTGGTGGTGAGGGTGATGGGGTTGGTGGTGAGGGTGATGGGGTTGGTGGTGAGGGTGATGGGGGTGGTGGTGAGGGTGATGGGGTTGGTAGTGAGGGTGATGGGGTTGGTAGTGAGGGTGTTGGTGGTGGTGAGGGTGATGGTGGTGGTGAGGGTGATGGTGGTGGTGAAGTAGTAGTGGTGGTGAGGGTGATGGTGGTGGTGAAGTAGTAGTGGTGGTGAGGGTGATGGTGTTGGTAAGATAGTGGTGGTGGTGTTGAGGGTGATGTTGGTGTTGGTAAGGGGGGGTGAGGGGGGGGGGTGAGGGTGGTGGCAGTGGTGGCAGCGGCGACTGTGCTTCTGGCAAGAGGGATGATGGTAAGGGAGATGGGGAAAAATTAGTGGAAAATTCTTCCTAAAAATGTGCAGATAAATGAAAAGATGGGAAAAAATGTGGAAATAGAACACGAAAATAAGGGGAAGACAGACAACAACGACCCAGGCCGAACAGAAAGAAAACCCACAGAAAATCAAACAAAAGGACAAAAAAATAAAACAAAAACAAGAATCAAAGAGAGACAAGCAAAACAAAAACCAAAAACGATTTCAACTGAAAGGAGACCCAAAGAAAATGACCTTCAGATGACAAAAAGCGATTGCACACGAGCGAAGCCGGAAAAACAAACTTGGGAAGAGAGAGAGAGGACGATGAAAGTGAGAAGGGGGTGGGGGGAGGGAGGGAAAAAAGGGATGTTTGTTGTTCGTTCAGAGGCAGGGAAGAGTGTTAGAATAAAGGAACTCATGAAATGTGTGATAAACATTTCTTTTTTGTCAGTTACGAATATGATTAAACGAAAAAGATCATGCGGTTTATTTCTCCTGTCTATAATATTAAAAAACAACGGCCCCATGGCTCATCCTCGTGCATTATTGAGAACAAAGCATAGGCCTATCTCAATTATACAGCTGTATGTTGCGGCATAATTCCTTGGTTTCTCTTTCTTCCAAAACGTGTGTCTCTGCCCTCACCCTCTTCCTCTGCCTCCCTTTTCCTCTCTCCTTTCTACTTACGCTCCGCGCCCCTTCCCAATTAACCTCCCTCCTATCCTTTCTTTTCTTTCCCTTCCCTTCCCTTCCTCTTCTCCCTCTCAAGCTCCTTCCCCTCCTCCGTTATCGTTCTCGCTTCCCTCCCCATCATTCCCCAATATTTTCCTACCCTTCCCCGCCCCTACCCTACCCTCACCCTCCTTCCGCCTTCCTACTCCTCCCCTCTCCCTTTTCCCCTCGCTCCCTGGAACAAACCAAATCGCTTTTCACTTACCTTCCCCTGCATCTACACCTCCCATAGCCACGTAAACCATAGCGACAACCTCAAAGCATTACATACATAACGATATTTCACGAATACCGTTCACATACTTTACACAGACTACCTCTCGATCACGAATCCGGAAATAGGAGAGTCACGTAACAAGTAACAGCTGTGTAACTGATACGAAAGATAGAGAGAGAATAAAAAACGCGTACTCAATAACCTGCCACAAAACTACTTGTGTAAAAAAGAAGTGACAGTCTGTGAGTACAACGCATTTATCTGTTATTTTTGATCTTATGATACGTACTACAACTTTTTGGAATGTAGCACTCATACACATTTAAGCATAAAAAACTTTTCGCTTTACATACAAGTTAGCTACATACGGTTAGCAAATAAAATGGATATTAAATTGAAACCCCAAATTCGCGACCCGGTTGTTTGGCTGGAAAGGAATCGTTACAAACATGTTTTTAAGTGACTTTAACAACGGCCTCCGTCTGCCTTGAAAAACTTACTCTATTTGTTTTTATCTCTTCTTATTCTTTGCCGTAATGTAGGTTTGAATTATATACGCTGATAGGTATGAAAGATAGAGAAAAAGAAAGAGGGGGAGGGAGAAGGGAGGACATTGAGGAGAGGGAAGAAAGGAGGAAGTTGAGGAGAGGGAAGAAAGGAGGGAGAGATATGGAGGAGATGCAAGAAAAGTAAGCGAGGAAACGTGGAGAGGAGAGGAGGGGAAGAAAGGAGGAAAGGAGAGGAGAGAAAAGAGCAGTGATGAGGGAAGAGAGGAATAGAGGAGGACGAGGAGAAGGGGAGAGGAGGCGGCGAGGGGAGTATGGGTAGGGGAGGAGGAGGAGGAAGTGGGAGGAGGAGGAAGTGGGAGGAAGAGGAAGAGGAGAGGATGTGGGAGGAGGAGGAAGAGGAGAGGAAGTGGGAGGAGGAACAGGAGAGGAAGTGGGAGGAGGAGGAAGAGGAGAGGAGAGGAAGTGGGAGGAGGAGGAGGAAGAGGAGAGGAAGTGGGAGGAGGAGGAAGAGGAGAGGAAGTGGGAGGAGGAGGAAAAGGAGAGGAAGTGGGAGGTGGTGGTGAAGGGGGACGAGGAGGAGAGGAATAGAGAGAGGGAGAGAGGAAGATGAATTGAATAAGAGAGCAGAGTGGGAGAGAGGAGAGGAAGAGAGTTCACACTAGATCATAGGACTTCGAACCAAAACAAGATTAAACGTAAAACATTTTTTCTAAGTTTATCTTATAAATGGCTTAACATGCCACCCAAGTGAGGATAAATTCAATCACATACATATACCACTAATTCCAAAAAACAATTGGATCTCAAAGTTGCTATACTCGCCGACTAATGGAAATGGAAATACTAACACACGCTTTACATATTGCGGAGAAATGGCAACAGCAGTTGGGATTGATTCGCCTCCAATTAGCATTGCAAGGGATTCCTACAAAGGCGTTTTTACGAACTGGGGAAGTCATTTGATTCAAGAGGAACTGCGATCTTTTCATAATACATTAAGAGAAAGGAATAAAGCGCACATCAATAATCAAACAATGCCTGCAACGTCTCTCAACCAGCGGCAGAGATTGTACCGGAGACCGAAAACAAGCACACAACATGCAAATATCCAAACCTTTTAGGGTAGAGCTACTCGCCTTGCCTTAATAATGACGAAATTGAACGAGCTACGATGCCCCTTCCCTTGCCTAAAGGTATGCTGGCATGCATGAATAATGCTACGCACGACACACTGTGAATGTACAAAAAACTTCTGTACATATATACAGCCCGGTCCCCATGAGAAAGCGAGCTGAACAGCCCCGTTACTTTTGGGAAAGGTTGAGGTCTCGCTGTGGATACAAATCGGAGCTTCCAATGAATTCTTATTAACGCCATCCTTAAATGTCCGTTGGTTATTTTCACTATATTCAAATCGTTCAAAGCACGTTAACTGATCGCATTTATAAGCCAAATCATTAGAGTATATACTGTATATGTCTATAAAGATTGATATAGGCCTACTCGGCGTATTTAAAATTTAACGAGTTAAGATTCATTGGGGGATCCTAAGTTTGGAGCTATCGTCTGTAATATTTATTTTTTGTTAAATTACAGTAAGAAACATGAAATTCACATAATAATCGATCATAGCATACATGCTCACGTGGACTGATTCAGCATGACATTTTAAAGTAATACCAAGTTTTACAAAAAGCACGCAATTTAAATTCCAAGATTTGATGAAGGAATAAAGTCCAGCTACATTACACAATAAGTCCATCGAACTTATGTGCACTAACTGACTCCTGTAGGCTTCATTTCCTAGTTCAGGTTAACAAAAAAACAAGTTGAGATAGGACGTCAATACAGTTTCTCACGATAAACCAATCAAATACTTATTGAAAAGCGAAACGTCTAACGAAGAGAAATATTTAAAAAAAATGACTGAAAAATTAAACCTATGAAATAATCAACGAATATTCGTCAACGATGCGCAGGCCGAGAGAAGCAAAGAAAGAGATAAACACGAGGCAGAGGAAGGGAAGTGATGCAGGGCTCGGGGCGAATGGGACATGCTAAGACTGCAAAAATTAGGAGAAACCTTACCGGTCTTGTAGCGTCAGAGAGCAGGTACGGCCAACCTAGGGCTTCAAATCCTAGCAAAGGAAGAGCGCCTACACTAAAGCCTTTATCATTAGGCAGAGCGAGAGGGAGAAAAAAAAGAATTCATCCATCTTCTTAATTGGGAAAGGGATATTTCTCCCTCTACCTATTTTAACGTGAAAACAAGTAAAAGAAGAGTTGACGGTCGGGCATGTGCTGGCATGCGGGGCCCACAGTCACATGAGTGGCGAGATGTGGCATGGGTCTCAATCACGTGCTTAACTGCTTATGCCATTCACCCTTCGCCCTCGTGCCATCCCTTCATATAATCGACCTCAAATTCCACGAAGCCTAAGATTTTTGGTCTGAAATATGAATTAAAGAACCTCAACTTTAACAAGTCCCATATAGAACGGCATTAAAAAGAGCGCGAATGACTGAAAGCGACTTGGTACCTCGACGCCAACACGCGGCACGCGACTCGTCACTCATGACTGGACGTGTGCCAGGTCGCCGCCACCGCCGCCGCCGCCGCGTTGCATCGCCGAACAAATTTAGATGTCCTCAGACCTCCACTGTGGCCGCTATTACAGCTACTGTTTTTATGCAATTTGGTCATTTGATGATTCAATGGCAGTCATCTTGAGCTACGGTTTGATACGTTTCCGTAATTACCCAAGCCCTGATGTAACTCATGTCATCAATACTGTTTTATAACGGATATGCATTCATTAAGCGCCTAAAC
>BOPN01008248.1:37500-40000 GCA_017312705.2 Penaeus japonicus | reverse complement strand
AAAAAGAAGAAGAAAGAAGAGAAGAAAAAGGAAGAGGAGAAGAAGAAGAAGAAGAGAAGGAGAAAGAGGAAGAGGAGGAGTTGGAGAAGAGGAAGAAGAGAAAGGCGCGGATGTTGTGTGAGAATTCTACGACATATTGGTTAATTTACGACCAAAACTTGAGCGTCGAAGTTTGGCTCCATTTGAGGAGAGAAAGGGGTGGGGGTAATGGGGAGGGGGATGGGTTAGGGGGGAGGGAAAGAGGAATGGGGAGGGAAGGGAGAATAGGGAGAGGGAAGGGAGGAGGTGGGGGGGGGAGAGGGAAGGGAGAATATAAAGGGAGGGAGGTACACGTAAACATTTCTTGTGATATATATTCATTAGAAAATAACTTTATTTCCTTCTCCGTTTTCATTTCATTTTTTAGTCTAGTATGGTTTTGTTGTTGTTTTTGTTTCATTTCATAACACAAAGAATGTAAAGAGATATGTCTCACAGAGATGTTTCATATGCAAAAACAATATATATATATATATATATATATATATATATATATATATATATATATATATATATACATATATACACATATATATATATATATATATATATATATATATATATATATATATATATATATATATATATATATTTATACATATACATATATATATATATATATATATATATATATATATATATATATATATATATATATATTATACATATATGTATATATATATATATATATATATATATATATATATATATATATATATATATATATATATATATATATATATATATATATATATACTTATATATAGAGAGATAGATAGATAGATACACACACACACACATACATACATACATTCATATTCATATGTATAACTGATGTGTTAATCCCATGCATATCTATTAATTAAGTGCAATTTTCACTTCTATATTGAGCTTGATAACAATACCAGTTATAATAAAAGTAATGAAACTGTTAACCGTGTTGTTTACAAGATTATTCACTAGTCATATTCAACATAGTAATGTATATTTAATGGATAGTAAATATATTCAATGATAGTGAATGATAATGACAATAATCGTAATAACAGTATTATACATTCAGAGATAGAGAAAGAAAGAAAGAGAGAGAGAGAGAGAGAGAGAGAGAGAGAGAGAGAGAGAGAGAGAGAGAGAGAGAGAGAGAGAGAGAGAGAGAGAGAGAGAGAGAGAGAGAGAGAGAGAGAGAGAGAGAGAGAGAGACAGAGACAGAGACAGAGATAGAAAATAGAAGAAAATTAAGAGATACATAACCTAAAATATAGATAAAAGCTAAAAAAAGAATGTCTCTATACATATCTGAACTTGCAATCACTATTTCCACTTAAAAAAGCGAATAAGAAGAAAAAATAGACCCGAGAAAGTTTCACTGAAATCAACCTGCTGTGAAATGACAACCGCTCGCAACATACAATGTCAACACAACCAACTTTTAGCAACACACACAAAGGTTTAAACTCGGGCTGTTCAAATGGTTCAAATGGATTGCAATCATTGCAACGAGTATAAGGTACGCGAGGAGAAAGGGAAAAGAGAGTGAGAGAGACGGAGAGAAATTAAGGTAGTCAGTGTAGGAGGGAAAGAGAAGAGAAGAGAGAGAGAGAGACGAAGAGAGAAAGAGAGAGAGAGAGAATGAGGTAGTGAGTACGCGAGAGTGGGAGGGAAAGAGAGAGAGAGAAACTATAAGATAAATGTAAAAACAGATAGACAGAAAGATATAGAGCTAGATAGATAGATGAAAAATTATGGATAGGTGGACATATCTAAAGAGAGCAATAAAAGAAAATAGAAGAGGGAGAGAGAGAGAAAAAAAGGGAGAAAGAGAGAGAGAGAGAAAAAACCAAAAACACAGTGAACATGAAAGAGAGAGAAAGATAAAAGGAAGGAGAGGGATAAAAAGGAGAGCGAGAAAGAAGGGGAGTAAAGCCTCGTTTATCAGCTGCGTTTGTTCGTGACAGTGAATGCCGGTGCGTTCACAAAGCCATGTATTAGTGCTTTGGTCGATTTGCTGCTTGAGACTCATTTATTTTCCTTGTCGCTTCGCCTTTTTCTTCTTTCTTTGCGTTTCGTTGTATACTTTTTTCTTCTTCTTGCACTTCTGACCGAATATTTTCGTTTTCTTTAGCTTTTGTTTATTTATTTTTTCTTCGTTGTTTTTTTTCGTCTTTTTACACATCCTTCTACATGTTATTGATCTAATTCTGTATCCTGTTTTATCCTCCTTTTTTGCGTTTCGTTGTGTATATATAAATATTTTTTTTCTTGCACTACTGACCGAATGTTTCCGTTTTCTTTAGCTTTTGTTTACTTGCTTTGTTTATTTTCTTTGTTTTTTTTGTTTGTTTGTTTTCATTTTTTTTTTCTTTTTTTTTTTACATATCCTTCAGTTTGTTATTGAACTTGCTGTGTCTCCTGTTTTTATTTATTTATACTATTTAATTTCCTATATTTGTGTTTTTAAAAT
>BOPN01008248.1:10000-12500 GCA_017312705.2 Penaeus japonicus | reverse complement strand
CAACAATAATATTGATAATATTAATGATTATAACAATAATGATAATGATAATAATAACAATGATGATAATGATATTAACAATAGCAATGATATTTATGGTGATAATAATGGTGGTAATGATAAATTATTGATAAGGACAATAGTGATCATAACGATAATGATAATGATAATGTTGGTAAGAAGGATAATAGTGGTAATGATAACAATAAGAATAACAATGTCAATGATGTTATTAATGATAATAAGGAGATTAAGGATTACCATAATGATGACAATAATGATGATGATAACAATAACAATAACAACGATAATAATAATGATTATGATAATAGGGATAAGGATAATGAATATGTTCATAACAACAATAATGATAATCATATTGATAATGTAACAGTGAAAATGATGATTAAACATGATAATGGCAAAAATAGTGATATTGATAATAAAGACAATATTGATGATGATAATAGTATTAAAAATAATAATAAAAGAAATAGTGATGATAATAATGCTAATGATACTGGTGATATCAATAACAAAAATGATGACAATAATATCAATAGTAATAGTTATGATGATAATAATAACTATAGTAATTATGATAATGATGATAATAACAACAACAATGGTAATAATAATGATGATGATAACAACAACGACAACAATAGATAAGAAAAAGAACAAAAAGAAACAAAGAAGAAGATGAAGAATAGAATTAGAGGTGAAGAAGGAACAAAAGAAGAAGAAAAAGAAGAAGAAGAAGAAGAAGAAAAAGAAGAAGAAGAAGAAGAAGAAGAAGAAGAAAACTCAAAAAGATACCAAGCATTAGCAGAACTCGTTCGACTTTGCGTGAGGAATTCGCTTAATTTAGAATTTATCCAAAATGATACTCTGGAGTCTCTTGTCTTTCAGAATTATAAAGTGTTGGAATGGCGTTGTAACTTCTAACATATTTCTGCCATTCTTTTTCTTTTTCTTTCTTTCTTATGTCTGTTTTTCGTCTTCTTATTTCTATTCATATTCTTATTAGTATCGTTATTATCATTGTTAGTTCTACTATTACAACTGTTATAATCATTATTGCTATAATCATCATTATCATTATTGTGATTTTTAAAATAACTATCATTGATATTGATATCATTATCATCATCATTATCATTATCCATATTATTATTGGCAGAATCATTATCGTTATTAGAATCAAGATGACTATCATTATCATCATTATTATTATCATACTCATCATTATTACTACATTTATCATTATTTCTATTGCCATAATGATAATGTTGATGTTTGTTATCATTATTGCCATCATAATTATTCCTCCTTTTGCTTTTCTTTATTTTTTCGTCTAGTTGATTAGTGTGTGTGTGTGTCTGTGTGTATGTATGTGTGTGTGTGTGTGTGTGTGTGTGTGTGTGTTTATGTGTATGTGTGTGTATGACTCTCCCTCGCGGTGCCAGAGTGACCCCCTTCCCACCACTATTTTGGCACCACATCACCCTCTCTAATACCTCCAGGGTCTTCTCTATCCACCCTCTATCCTCTCTATCCATCCCAAAGCCGCCAAGGCTCGGTCAGAATGAAGGAGAAAGAACCATTCTGGGCGAGAAGCGAGTTGCAAGAAGCGAGTAGCGAGTAGATAAAAACGAGTTGCAATTAGCGAGTAGATAGAAATGAATTGCAATTAGTTTCTAGCGAGTTGGTAGAAACGATTATAATTAGCCAGTAGCGAGTTGGTGGAAACGAGTTACATTTAGTCAGAAACCAGTAGACAGAAACGAGTTAAAATTGGCGAGCAGCGAGTAGATAGAAACGATTACAATTAGCCAGTAACGAGTAGGTAGAAACGAGTTACAATGAGTCAGAAACAAGTAGACAGAAACGAGTTAAAATTGGCGAGTAGCGAGTAAATAGAAACGAGTTGCGAGTAGATGCTTTCGAGCAGAGAGTAGCGAGTAGAGTTGTCATTCGATTAACTTTATCCCTTGCAGAATTAAAGTCAGTCCCTCGAGGTTAGAGATAAGGGTAAGATGAGGGGTGGGGGAGGGGGCGGGGATACGGAAGGGGGAAGATGGGGATCAGGTTGGAGTGGGGGGGGGGGGGGTAGTGGAGACGGAAATGTGGATAGGAATATGGATGGGGTTTTGGTAGGATGAAGATGGGGAGGTGGGGTGTGGGTGGGGATGGGAGTGGGGGTGGGTATGGAAATGTGGATACGATGGAAAGTAGAGATAGGAAATGTGGATGGGAATGAGGATGGAGATAGGAAAGGATGGGGATAGGGGGAGAGGTAGGATGGGGGTAGGTTAGAGATGTGACAGAAAGGGGGAAAGAATAGATTTCGCATTCTCTCTCTCTCTCCCTCTCTCTCTCTCTCTCTCTCTCTCTCTCTCTTTTTTTCTTTCTCTCTCTCTCCCTCTCTCTCTCTCTCTCTCTCTCTCTCTCTCTCTCTCTCTCTCTCTCTCTCTCTCTATATATAATATATATATAT
>BOPN01008247.1:45262-47753 GCA_017312705.2 Penaeus japonicus | reverse complement strand
TGTATATATATACATATATATATATATATATGAATATATATATATATATATATATATATATTTATATTATACATATATATCTATATATATGTATATATAAATATATATCTAAGAATATAAAAAAGGTAAGTTATGATAGGTTAATAAATAGATTCAGTATGGAAAACAACTGTTCAATGCATATCTATAAACATCAATAGTAAATGTATTTACAGTAAATATACCACGTTTTAAACTCATATAAAATTAATGCAATGTCATGCTATAAAAGGAAACCAAAGATTTGATTAGTCATCCCTTGCAATACAGCTCTATGCATTTGAAAGGGAAGTAAGACAAAACTGCCTTTTCGCACATCAGAAGACACAAATCTTATAACCTGCAACCCAGCGGAGTCTTAAGGTGGGGTGTGCAACCATGCAACAACTCATCGTGTTAGAGTTATAATTCTATGATGCGTTCTATAATTTACATCATAAGATGATAACTTTAAGAGTAAATGTAAACTTACGTCATTGCGATTTACCACTAAGATGTAAATTTCGTAACTCAGTAATCAATATTATAAGCGATGGTCTTAGTTTATGAAACATTGAGCAGCTTTATCGTCTACAGCAGCGTTTCCCAACCTGGCCTCATGAAACTAACTTTGGGGGCTGCTGGGGGGGGGGGGGGGGGCGATGCATACAGACTTTGATCAGATGAATTATGGATTACCCAGCTACGTGTATCTGAGCTTGTCCATGCTTTTGTCTTTTCTATCAAAATTATTGGCAGTTGCTTTTCGTTCCGAGGACTCATCAGAATAAAGGATCAGGCAGTGCACTTCACTTTCCTTTGTCTTCTAGGAATCAAATATTAACCAGAGTTATGGTGTGCTGGACTGCCATCGTGTGATTACAGGGCGTGCCAGGGTCGGAAAAGGCTGGGAAACGCTGGACTATACAGTAGATATATCGATCCTTTGCTATTTATTCCCGGTTTATTGTGAAAAGACCGGCGCTTTGACCACGAGGAAGGGGTCTTTGTTTCCTTCGGTGTCCTTCACGGATATCGAGTGTGACCTCCCTAGTTTAGGGCTCCTGTGCCTTGCTCCTGACTGTCTGCGAGGCCAAAAACTTCCTCCGTGAGTCATTCGGTCATCACTCACAAAATCTGAAGTCTGATGCTCTGGGTTAGGGCTTTGCATTCTCAGGTTTGTTGTAGGAGTGTTCATCTCCGAAGACGGGGAAGGTGAGTCCCATGACACGGCGTTTGGTTGTGTAGTTGGTGTGTCCGCTTCTTTTGTCTTGAAGTGTGATGCTGAAGAAGAGGCGTACATTTCCTCGACTGGTAGATAAATTGCAGGTGGATTGTACCTCCCTATATGAATGGACGATTTGTCATCTGCTGACGCTTCGTAAAAATGCAAAGAAGGCTTAGCTGTGAGAGGACCATATGTCCCAACGGATGGGCCATAAACGTTAGACTGCATGTAAGTTTCACTTGGTTGGCGATGGTGTTCTGTGGGAAGGGAGACATATTTAGGGATATCTGATGTTTCGTTTAGCTCTTCATTAGTTTCGTCCGACACTCCGAAAAAGTCCTTGAAGGAATTCCATGCTCCCTTTATGCTTCCCAAAGGATCGAAAGCAGAGGCAATACTTTCTTTTCCGCGTGCGAAACTTAACCCTATCTTTGGCAAGAGATTGAAAAAGTTGAAGGAAGTGTCCTCCAGATCTCCAGAATCATACTGATCACTAGGTATGTGGCTTGAAGGAACATCAATCTGACGTCTGTAAGAAGGTGTGTGGTGTCCATGGTGAGTCTCGTAACCTGAGTGAGGATGGTGCACCGGTTCCATCCCAGAAGAAAACCCAAATTGTAGAAACGGTTTGAAAGGGTTATGTATGTCACTAAAGGATGCGTTCATCGTCAGGGCTTTATACCATCTGAAAGACAGCGTTTTGTTTATTGGAAAGGTTAGACTGATCTTCGTTTCGATGGGATGGTGAGGTTTCTCCTTCCTGTGGTAGCTGTTGTCACTTGGCTGTGTGTAGCTGTAGGAAGAGGCTGGAGGATACCCGTGCGTGTAATCACGGTCTATGGAGTCAAGCTTGGCTGGATTTGGATTATAGTTTGGTTCTACAAAAGTCTCGTGTGTGTCCTGTAAGTTCTCTTCACTGGAATTATATTCTTCATTTGGAGATGCTGGAACGAACTGCGGATGCTGGACGAAGGTGTGATATCCGCCATGCGACGAGGGAAAGTGTTGCTCTGGAATATCGCCGAGATGAGTATAAGTTTCAGCCATTTGAGTGTCGAAGGGGAAGGCGGTAGTCATCTGCGGTGCTGCGGTGGTACTCTGGGTGGGCGTGCTCCACACCCACCGGTCTCCTGCAGCATCTCCAGAACGTTTGCTTCTGAGATTCTCTTGCTTGGCCCCGGTCCGCTGAAGAATTGCATTATTTATAGATATGGGGAATGCAGAGAAGAAGCTATTGCTTTCTTT
>BOPN01008247.1:30262-35262 GCA_017312705.2 Penaeus japonicus | reverse complement strand
TGTGTGTGTGTGTGTGTGTGTGTGTGTGTGTGTGTGTGTGTGTGTGTGTGTGTGTGTGTGTGTTTGTGTGTGTGTGTGTGTGTGTGTGTGTGTGTGGTCTGTACTAGTATATGTATGTTTAGTTTCAGTGTTATATATCAGTGATTATAGTTTTCTATAATCACTGATATTATCACTATAATCACTATATTTTTTTCTTTCTTTCTTTCTTTTTTTTTGTGAGCGTGGGCACATCACATCAACACACCGAGTCTGGTTTGAGGAGTTTAATACCTAATCGGCTAATCTGAAATGGCATTCTGGTTCTGGAATTGTATTTCGATTCCGCTTGAAGTGGGAATCGAATGTTTATTGCGATGAGAATGATTCTGTGTTAGCGGGGCGGGGAATCATACATATTGGGTTGAGGGATGCTATGAAACAAAGGTAATGGCGGCGGCTTTATTCCATTTAGTTTCTTCTTGTTAAAAAAAAAATCACATATTTTTTTAGAGTTGAATTAGAAGTGAAACTTGGACTTGAATATGTTTAGTAAAAAATACATATGATCGATTAATTACATCATTTCATTGAATCTACTCTAAGAAAAAAAAGATAGAGAGAGGGGGAAGAGAGGGAGAGAGTGGTTGAAAAGAGAAAGAAACAGAGAGAAAGGGGGGTTGAAAAGAGAGAGAGAGACACAGAGAGAGAGAGAGAGAGAGAGAGGGATGGGGGGTGGGGAGGGAGGGAGGGAGGGAGGAAGGAAGGGAGGGAAAAGAAGAGAGAGAGAGAGAGAGAGAGAGAGAGAGAGAGAGAGAGAGAGAGAGAGAGAGAGAGAGAGAGAGAGAGAGGGTGGTTGAAAAGAGAGAGAACGCGCGCGGAAAAGCGGTGTTGACAGGCTAATCATCTCATAAAATGCAGTAACTGGAAACAGCTTCACACTAACTAGCGAAAAACGTCTTGCTTGAGTAAAGTGATAGATGAGAGAAACTTCTGACTTCCTCCCGCCCAAAATTACCTGTGAAAATGGTTGATCGTTAATGGCAAATCGCCACGAAACGAAACTGTAAACACCTTGCAAGTTAAATGGACTGAACGAGAAATCCGCGGTTCAGGAACTTTTGTCTTTGTTCCGAAATTTGTGACCGACATCTTTTCATTGTTAATTGGTTTATGATATTATAACTTTGATAATACTAGCCTTTATTATTATGAATAGGAGTTTTCTTACTAGTGAGAGTAGAAGCATTAGCAGTAGTAATAGGTGTAGTAACTCGCAGCATCTGTAGCAGTGTCTGGTGCTGTAGCTTTATTAAAACGGTAAAACTAATATCAGTAACAACACGATCAGTAGTAATAGTAATCATATTAATTTTGATAGTAATTGCGATAAGAGTAACACCAATATCCTTATTGATGATATAAATAGTAATAGTGATAGCAACAGAAGAGGAAGGTAAGAGTGAGTCTAGCATCAGCTGATGTTCCGAGATTGTGGGCGCGCGGCATGGAGCCTTCATCAGCATCCGAATCTGTCAGTATTTGGCCCTGTGCCATTATCATGTAATGCACATACTTTATAATGTGTATACATCTACATCAAATAATAAATGGTGGTACAGACATCACAGAGGTGTGTGTGGGGGGGGAGGGGGAGATACCAACCTGTGTAAATAAGAAAACAAAATATCTTTTCATAAACATGTACTATATACTGTAAGAGCGGTAATGTCAGCAACAGTGTTGGTGGTGATAACATCTACGTTACCATCATCCCAGCTACCGTTATACTCATTTTTGTTAGTCACATGACTGAGTATACCTGTCAATTGAACAGAGACCTCAAAACTCGCTCCCAAACACACGAACAAACAAAACGCTCCCCCCCCCCCTGCCCCCCCGCCAGAGGACTTCACCGGAAGCCGGATGCGAACGCCTCTCTTGCCTCATCTCCATCCGAAGGCGCGTCCGTCGTGAACCACAATGAATATTCTTTCATTTTGAACAACGTGTGAGTCCTCTTTTGAAGAGTGCTGTCACAATTTAGAAAAAAGAAAGAAAGAAAAAACATTGTCAATATCATAGGTCTTTGATATTTGGCATCGCGAGAGGGAGCAACGGAAAGAAAGCGAAAAATAAACAAAAGAAGGTCGGGATGCGGATAGAAGCGCCATCATCTCACCTTGATGCTAACAGTATGATGAAATCCTAGAAAGCGAAGAGCATTCCCAACCACGTCGGGAAATTTGATGGTGAGACGACAGATAAGGAAATTGTAATTGTTAATATCGCCTTTATAACCTATGATGTACACATAAATAGATCTGTGTATGTGTGTGTGTGTGTGTGTGTATGTTTATGTATATACATATATATATATATATATATATATATATATATATATATATATATATATATATACATATATATATATATATACATATATATATTTATATATACATATGTTGCACACTTATATAAATGTGTTTTTTTGCGTGTGCTTGCTATGTGTGTTTTTATGTATGCGCGCGCGCGCGTGTGTGTATGTTTTTTTGTGTGTGTATGTTTGTATGTGTGTGCGTATTTGTGTATGTGTATACGTTCGTGTGGGCGTCATTTTTCCAAATAGAACAAGAAGATGAAAAAGAAATCCGAAAAGAAAAAAATACATAGAACTTCCTAGCCCGGCCGTTGTTTGATATAACAATATGTTGCTGCCGTGCTGTCGAAAAGGCTCTCGCCGACGAGGATTAGGCATCTCAATAACAAAGATAAATTTTGCAGCGGAACATCTGTCACTACAAAGAGGAAAAGGGAGGCAGAAGCAAAGAGAAAACAATCGACAGTCGCAATGCGCGAATGATCAAAAGAAACTTAAGCCTTGTCTACCACACGCGTGTCTGATTAAGGCTCCGAGTCTTTGAACTTTAGAAAAATAATATGTTTCAAAGTTTTTGACTCTTTTTTTGTGTGTGTGTGGTTGTTGGGGTTAAAGTTGGTATTAGATTAAAGAAATGAACAGAGGGAAAGAAGAACAAGAAGATGAATAAAGAGTAGGAAAGAACAAAAATATATGTAATCACGATGAGGAACAAAGCTAAGAAGAAAAAACAAACAAACTACAAATTGACAAAATTCGCTCATTTTTATTTTCCTATTAACACTAAGAGGATAATTGTAGGGAAAAAATGTAAGAAAAAAAATTCTCTAGGCTTAATAAAACAACCTTGAAAAAGGCCTATTTGGTGGTATTTAAGTGTCATTAAGGGTCAATTACTCTCTTTTAGCAGCGTGAACGCAAGCTTTAATTACCCGAGAAATGCCTTAACACCATTTCATGTCAAGGTCAGTGTACAACAAATGTTCGGTGAGTGTCGAATTGCCACTGGAATAGCGTATATGATATAACATTTCAACCTAAAGCAAAAATACACGTGTCTTCTCATCGTATGCCTTTCATCAAGTGTCCAAAGTAAATCAGGTTATTCAGATAACTCAAAAAAGAACATAGCAATGCTGATAATTACAGAGAAAAAAAAGTCCAAAAAAATAGACTTTTTTAAAAAAGTCGGTAAAAGAAGAAGCAAAAATTTAAAAAAGCCCCGAGATAACGTAGCTTTTCCTCAATTACCGAAAATAATAGACTTTGCATATATCAAGACCATAAACAAGAGCGAGGCAACTTTACCCACGTGGAGAACTCCTGGCGAGGTAGAAAGTCTTAAATTGATTAGATTATGATGAAGCTGTCTATAATGATTCCCTGGAGGATATAAGCGGTGTGTGTGTGTGGTGGGAGGGGAGGAGAGAGGGAGAGGGGAGAGGGGAGAGGGGAGGGATAGGAACGGGGGAAAAGAAACAGGATTCTCACACCTGGAGGGAAAAACGGTGTGATATCCTTGGGGACTGTGGCCGCTGATATAGTTAATGTCGTTTAGTTTACAAGTATGAAGAAATTGTGAAGAGTTGGGGGTGGGGTTAGGGGGGGGAGGAGACGAGGAGGGAGAAGGGGGAGGGAGAGGGAGGGAGGAAGGAAGGACAGAGGGAGGGAGAGAGAGAGGGAGAGAGTTAGACAAAGAGGACAGCCGGATATACACGTGTAAGGAGAGCACAAGATGAAAGAAGGAAATGGAGCGAGAGAAATTCTCAGTGAGAGAGAGAGAGAGAGAGAGGAGGCACATAAATATAAAGATATACACAAAGAGACAGACAGACAGCAAACACTGTCGGTCAATATAGAAAAAATATATTGCTGAGTGGAATATACAGCCATATTCCTACACAAAAGTGAAGCGAAATGTCGGAGGTGAAAAAGAAAAAGGGAAAAAGAATATATACTATAAACATACACACACACACTCAAACACGCAAACACACATACACACGCTCACAGACACACACACTCGCACACGGGCTTGCACACACACACACACACACACACACACACACACACACACAAATATNTGTGTGTGTGTGTGTGTGTGTGTGTGTGTGTGTGTGTGTGTGTGTGTGTGTGTATGTGTGTGTGTGTGTGTGTGTGTGTATGTATGTATGTATAAAAGAAGTATTCATGACAGCCCTGTACTGGCCCGGGGCTGAACTGCGGCCAGACAAGGCGAGAAGGTCATTCCTTGTTAATATATCAATCTAGAGCTTAGGGCTGTTGTGTTTTTGTTTGTCTTGCGTAATGCGATACCCGTAAGCTTGTACAGTGCACGTGCAGATACGTGGGTGTGTATAAATAATTCTCATGAATCATGGATCATTGTGTGTGTATACGGTGTGTATACTTTGTACTTTTTTTTGTGTGTGTGTATGCATGTACACAAATAGTACGTATTCATGTATGTGAAATCGTTAAAAGACCAACAATGGTATTAGATAAATATATGTTTATTTCAAATATGTTCAAAGATTGTATATTTGTCTGTGCAAAAGAGGCAAGCTCACACGCGCAAACGCCCCAGCAGTATTTGATAATGTCAAATGAACCCACCAGTAACATGGACGAGAAGGTCAGG
>BOPN01008247.1:12762-15262 GCA_017312705.2 Penaeus japonicus | reverse complement strand
GTACCGCGGTATTTGTCATAGTTATTTTGGGTGATTGTTTAACTGCGATGCGGAACTCCACCTGTCTCCCACTCCCTGTGCTGCACAGGTAATCAACCGCTTCTGTTAACTCCGCTTCACTTGCTCATCTTTTCCCATCATTAACTTCTGCCGCACGAGTGGTCGAATTAACTATACCTGAAATACCAATGGGTGTGTTTGCTGTGGGCGAGAAGAGGGCAGTTTTTTTTCCTGCATTACAATGTTTGAAACAGCCCCCCCGTCTTTCTCGCGGTCACAGTTGCAAAAAAGCGTGTTAGTGGCAATAATCACGGTACAAAAATCCACCAGCATCGTCAAAGATATATATTCCCTCACTCAATATAGTCGCCAAAGTTAAAATGTCGTTTCTTCTCCGAGGAATCGAACCGCGCAACCCAGCCTAGCCTCAGCACCGGATGACGAGCTAGATAATGTCTTGGTTCAACATACGCCGTGTTTGCTTAACGACCATAACTTCAGCGAAGGGGCTTGTTCGCCTGAGCATCAGCGGTGGCATAGAAGGAGGAGGAGAAGAGGGCGAGGATAGAAGGGTAATTCGAGTAAGAAATAAATGTTGATTGGCTCCGACTCCCACCATTGCTACAGTCCATAGCATGATCATGGCTTCTCCCTTGTACGTGTAAGCTAAGGGCTGTGATCATGACTGCTATATATGCATGACTAATCAGTAAAGGTCAAATATAACATGAGCGAGCAAGGTGTTGGTCATGATTTACCAAGAAAACGGTGACGTATCCACTGTCAGCACTGAGACGGTTTCGTTTAATTTCCTCTCCGGGATGAATGGTAAAACCTTGAAATTCAAATCAAAATTAGCATCACAAAACATATGAATCAACGACGAAGTCATCAACACGAAAGGAAATTCATTATCTTTATGTTTGTTATTAAATAATTGAACACGACGTACATTTGACATCATGTTGGCTGGGAATTTCATGTTGACTTCCCACGGCAGCGTGTGTGTGTGAGAGAGAGAGAGAGAGAGAGAGAGAGAGAGAGAGAGAGAGAGAGAGAGAGAGAGAGAGAGAGAGAGAGAGAGAGAGAGAGAGAGAGAGACAGAAAGAAATGAAGACAGATAAACACAGACGTGAAGATGAGAGGCAAATAGACAAGAGTTGAAAGACACAAGAGAGTGAGGGGGGGGGGGGGGGAGAGCTCTGAGTGTGGGAGCTCCTCCGAGTTTCCCGCGCGCCGCTGCCGCTTACCTCCTCCTCCTCCTCCTCCTCCTCCTCCTCCTCCTCCTCCTCCTCCTCCTGACCGAGTTACCAAGGCCACTCCCCCACTCCCCCTCACATCCCCCCACCCCTCCCCACTCCTCCAACAGACACCCACCACTTCTTTATTTATTTGTACTCGTGGGTTGGAGCGCTTCCCAACGTGGTATCTCTTGCGGTGCTTACTGTCTAAATATTTCCTTTGTGTCTCTCATTCATTCGAAGTACTGTCTCGTGTTCATTGAGTTACGCCGGTTTGGTGAGCCCTTCCTTTCATCCACGAGGTTTTCAACGCTGAGGCTCTATGGCCGCCTCATGCCTCGCGAGAAACAGTATTAGTGCTGGCGTAGCTCGGATGGGGAAATGCAAAGGAAGATGACAATATGCAACAAAGTACGCTCTTGCTGTCATAGCGTGACAGGGCAGAAAATGCAGGTTATGCTTTGTAATGATTATGACTGGTCCTGACAGGGGAAGTTCAGGTGATGATGGTGTGTTCAGGTGATGACGTGTTCAGATGATGGTGTGTTCAGGTGATGGTGTGTCCTGGTGATGACGTGTTCAGATGATGGTGTGTTCAGATGATGGTGTGTTCAGGTGATGGTGTGTCCTGGTGATGACGTGTTCAGGTTATATGTCCAGATGATAGTGTGTCCAGGTGATGATATGTCTAGGTGATGACGTGTTCAGGTGATGATGTGCTCAGATGATAGCGTGACTAAGAGGTGCTTGACATGACGAGATGATCAGCGTAGGTGACACAAAGCAAATATGATGTGACGTATGGCGGTGGTGGCGACGCCGGTGAGCATGTGACGAGGGAGATCATGTGCCATGACAGATGGAGTGAGGGGGTAGGGGGTAGGGGGGGGGGGGGGGGGGGGGGGCGAAAGACACGATGACGTGACCAGAGCCTCATGTGACAAGGCTGCATGAGTATGTTGCATGGCGCGAGTGTAGGTGAAATAAGGGACGGTGCACATGACACTGCGTCATGTGCACCGTGACACAAAGCTCTCATGAGGTGAACCTGCGTATTGCATGTTTCATTTTGCAGGAATCTCTTGATCAAACGCTAGAAATTATAGATGAGTTATTATCTGGTTCTTACCATGTGTACCGCAAACAGACCGAATGCATGTGGATTCCCAGCGTTTGTTACTCATAGTATCTTATACTTTTCTTGGTTGATATTCCTCTCAACTGTTCTGCATGTAAGTGCGTTTATATATATATATATA
>BOPN01008247.1:0-5000 GCA_017312705.2 Penaeus japonicus | reverse complement strand
TCTTGCGAGAGACCCTTAAGGACGCGTGAAGGAATCTTGGCTTCTGCTTATTCATGTGTCTTAGTGTTTTTTTGTTTTTTTTCTTCTTTTTTAATCTCTCTTTCTCTTTTTTTGTTTTTGTTTTATCGTTTATTATTGTTGTTCCTCTTTTGACATTGCTTCATTTTTTTTTTTTTTTTCTCTTTCTTCCATCTTTGGTCTTGTCTTCATCTCTGTTCTATCTATCCCCTGCTTTCTTCTGCTTCTTCTTCTCTTCCTTTTTAGCTTCCCCCCCTCCTATCTCTTGTCTGCCATTCTTTCTCTTCTACCCTCCCTCTCTATCCCCTCCCTTCCATCTACCTCCCGTTCCCTCCCTCCCTCCCAATCACTCTATCATCTACTTTACCCTCCACTTCCCTCCTTTCCACTCCTCCCTCTACTTCACCCAATCCTTCCCTCCCTCCCATCTACCTCACCCCCTCCTTCCCTCCCTCCCACCTTCCTTCTACCTCGCCCCCCTCCTTCCTTCCCTCCCTCCCACCTTCTTTCTACCTCGCCCCATCCTTCCCTCCACCCCCAACCCCCTCCTTCCCCCCCATCCATCCAACCAGCACGAGATAACATAATCAATTTTAGTAACTGGAACATAAACATATAATGACCAGACTTCATTTGTGTATAGACGAGGGAGCGCAGTCGGTGTCAGAGATCCCTGGGCTCCACCTGCAACTTGCACCTGATTGCAATTAGTGTGTTGTGTGATGCCGGAGAAGAAGGCCTCTCGGACTTCGTGATACTGGTTTCTCTACCGCTTAAGGAGGTCATTTGTGATACATTAAATCTTGACTTTTTCTTGAAAGAATGTATAGCATTAACTGTACTGTTTATGAGTTATAGGTATCTACGGAGGAAGGTATAAATCACCCACACACACACACATACACACACACACACACAAACAAACACATACACACACACACACAAACACACACACACATACACGCACAATCACACACAAACACACGCACAATCACACACAAACACACAAACACACACACACACACAAACACAAACACACACACACACAAACGAACGCACACAAACACACACACAAACACACACACACACAAACACACACACAAACACACAATCACACACAAACACACACACACTCATGGCCGCATATCCCCCCCTCCCCCCTCTACACCCCTCTCCCCCTGAATCTAATGTTGTGAGAACGTGTGGTCTGAACTTACACAGCGAAGCGAACACTGAACGTCTTCCCATGAACGTCTTACGTGTATCAACTCAAGACCAAAGTCGATAGGGCTATAGGCTCTAGAGGGGGGTTGGGGTTGGGGTTTGGGAGGGGGTAGGGGGGTTGAAGAGATAGGGGAGAGGAGAAGGAAGAAGGGGAGGTTATGGGGAAGGGGGAAGGGGGGGGAGGGGGGAGCGAGGTTGAGTTATAATCACCGTGCGAATTCCATGCAACATTATGGGCCTGCAAAGGGAGAGCTTTCATTCCCTTTATCCGTCTCCGCTCCTCGCTTTGATATCTGCAATCTCGCGTGCAACATCACCATCAACAACAGCATCAGTAGGAGAGTTCACCTGTGTGTTCCTCATCTTCCCCCTCCCCTATCTTCCGTCCCTATCCCTCCCCCTCCTTCTCCCTCCCCTGGTTGCCTATGCCTTTTCCCATATCGCTACTGCACTTATGACCCTTGCGTTTCTATAGCTCGTTCGTTTCTTCTCGTGGCATACCTCTTAAGGGTCTTTTATTGGGCATTCTTCCTCTCTCCTCTTCTCTCTTCTTCTTGTCTTCCTTCCCTTTTTCCATTCTTCTTTTCTCCCTTCTTCTTAGCTTAACTCTTTATCTTCGTCTTCCACCCCCCTCCCCCCTTTATCTTTTCCCTCTTCATCCCTTCCCTTTCTTTTCTCCTTGCTTCCTTAACTTCTTCTTCCCCTCAACTGTCTTCCCCTCCTCTCCTTTTTCCTACCTTCCCTTCCCCCTTCCAACCCCCTCTTTCCACCTCCGTTCCCCTTCTATACCCCCTCTCCTCCTCCCTCTTCCTCCACCCTCTCCCCTCCTATACCCTCTTCTCCCTCCTCCCTTCCCCTCCCCCCTCCCTCCTCCCCCGGCCTCCTACTGAGACTCTCGAAGATGCCTTTAATATAAAAAAGGACCCCCTTAACCCTTTCTGTTCCTTAGCCTCCCGCCTCTCCTTTGATTAATCTCCCGATGCCTTGCTCTCAGCATCGGGAATCGCAGCATCAGTTCGCAGGAGATGGAGATGATGGTGACAGAGATTGCGATTGACACTCCTTCCATACAAGGCCATTTGAGAGAGAGAGAGAGAGAGAGAGAGAGTCCGGGTGTCTAAGACCTATTGAGTGGTGTGTGTGGGGGGGGGGGGAGGAGGAGGAGATAGTGGGATGGAGAGGAGTTAAGAAGGAGGAGGAGAAAAAGATGGAAGACGAGGAGGGAGAAAGGAAAGAATAGAAGGAAAGAAAGCAGGAATGAGACTACGACAATTTTTCCGAGATGGTCGAGTAGCTAAAACGTCCGCCCGAGGCAGTGGGATTAAGAGTTCGAAAACCTTATGACACTTCCCTCTAAATCCCCCCAAACCTCGACAGAGAGCATCATAGTCTGAAAAGGGATTCACATTTTAATTCCATACAGAGAGAGAGAGAGAGAAAAAAAAAAATCAAACAACATACCTGACACTTCATCCGTGTCCCACTGCATAACCAACATAAATAACCATACAACCTACCACGCAACACTGCATAACCCACAACACACAACCCACAACACATAATAACTTACAACACTTTTATACAACAGCAGCAACACACGAACACGTTCATAAAGGCGAAGAGAAATGGATGGTATCTTTCACATTTCCCCCGCCATGACACCCTTCTTTCGACCTCACAACACCCGCTGGGACGTATGATTCCTACATTACAGACGATAAGAGTATTCAAGGGAGGCTGATAATGGTACTTAAGGGTTCTGAAAGGGAGGGGGAGGAAGGGGGGTGGAGGAGGAGAGGAGGAGGAAGAGAGAGGAGGAGGAAGAAGAGAGAAGAGGGAGGGAGAAAGCGAGGGGAAAGGAGGGGGAGGAGGAGAGAGAGAAAGAAAGAGAGAGAGAGAGGGGGTGGAAGAGGAAAGAGGGGGAGGAGGGAAAGAGACACCCATTGAGGAAGGAGGAGGGGAGAGGAGTAGAAGGAGAAGAGGAAGAAGGGGGGGGGGGGTGAATAGGAGAAGAAGGAGAAGGAAAAGAGGTAGAGGTGGGAGGATGAAGAGAAGGAGGGAGAGAGGATGAAGAGGAGGAGACGAACAGGATGAAGAGGAGGGAAGAGAAGAAGGACGATGAGAACAGGAGGAGGAGGAGGAGAGGGGGATGACGGTGGGTGGGGTGGGGGGGAGGGGATGAAATTGAATAAGCGGCGTTGCAGTAATGCAAACGGCGGCGAAATTTCCTTTGATGATTTCCTCACCCGCTTAAAAGCTGCAATAAAAGTTCCTTCAGAAGGATAAAAGCACACTGATCGCCGAGCTTTATTCCTCTTGATTTCACTTTATCAAAAAAAAAAAAAAAAAAAAAAAAAAGAAAGACAGAAAACAAACGAGAAGGAAAAGAAGGAAAATACAATATAATTAAGAGAGGGAAGGAAGGAGTGTGGGAGGGAGGGGGAAGGGAAGGAAGGAGTGTGGGAGGGAGGGGAGGGGAATAAAACCAAATTACCTCTTTAGCTCAAGTCGTCCATACAATAATTAGTACAAGGCCAGAAGTAATTACATTTTAATTGCCCACCTGTAGGAAGGGCATTCTAACCCTCTATCATTAGGAATGTTGCAGCTCTAGTTATTACCTCTTTTGCCTTTCCGTCTTCGCCATGCCTTACCTTTTGTGTGCCATTATTCCCTTGTTATTATCCTATTTCTTGGTTTTAGTTGTGTTTGTTTGTTTGTTTTATTTTTGTGTGTGTGTTTTGCTTTTTTTTCTTTTTTTTTTCTTTTTTTTCTTCTTCTGTTTGTAGTTTGGCTGTCTTAGATTGGTGATAGCGAGGCTTGGAGAAGGAGAGGGAGAGAGAGGGAGAGGGAGAGGGAGAGGGAGAGGGAGAGGGAGAGGGAGAGAGAGAGAGAGAGAGAGAGAGAGAGAGAGAGAGAGAGAGAGAGAGAGAGAGAAGAGAGAGAGAGAGAGAGAGAGAGAGAGAGAGAGAGAGAGAGAGAGAGAGAGAGAGAGAGAGAGAGAGAGAGAGAGGGCGAGATAGATAGATAGACAGACAGACAAACAGACAAACAGACAGACGGTAAAAGAATTTGAAAGAAGAAACTGTTTTACCAGAATCTGTGAAAAAGCCAAAGTTAAATATATATATATATATATCCGTCAAAAGACAAAGACAGAAATATAAATAAACAAGTAAACAAATTAAAGAAAAAAAAGAAGAAGAAAAAAAGGAAGGAACACTCCCAAATCTATTCTATACAGAAGAGAGATGAAGCAACCAACGATTTGAGTTGACACCCTACCCCCCCCCCTCCCTCTCTTTCCCTCCCTCCACCCTCCCCCACCCCCCATCCCCCCTTCCCCCCATCCCCTTTTATTGGCACTAAAAGAGTCAATAAAAATAAAGTAATCGCAACGTCAACTTGTTATAGAGATTTATAGCTTGGTGTCTCCAGGTCTGCAAGTGCTAATGGCTTCTGTTGCAGTCTCCATCACATGCTGAAACTGATGAAGAATTAGCTAAAGTTCTTGCAAAAAAAAGTAGGCTATTGCACTGCAGATTCTCCTGCTATCTATGTTTAGTTATTTTTCTTTCTGTTTCATTATCTATCTTTTCCATGCCTCTGTCTCTGTTTCTGTTTCTGTCTCTGTCTCTGTCTTTGTCTCTGTCTCTGTCTCTGTCTCTGTCTCTGTCTCTCTCTCTCTCTCTCTCTCTCTCTCTCTTTCTCTCTCTCTCTCTCTCTCTCTCTCTCTCTCTCTCTCTCTCTCTCTCTCT